>VXBP01007600.1:4346-20607 GCA_013400115.1 Rhinopomastus cyanomelas
GGAAGGACATTGAGGTGCTTGAGCGTGTCCAGAGAAGGGCAACGAGGCTGGTGAGAGGCCTTGAGCACAAGCCCTATGAGGAGAGGCTGAGGGAGCTGGGATTGTTTAGCCTTGAGAAGAGGAGGCTCAGGGGAGACCTTATGGCTGTCTACAACTACCTGAGGGGTGGTTGTGGCCAGGAGGAGGTTGCTTTCTTCTCTCAGGCAGCCAGCACCAGAACAAGAGGACACAGCCTCAAGCTGTGCCAGGGGAAATTTAGGCTTGAGGTGAGGAGAAAGTTCTTCACCGAGAGAGTCATTGGCCACTGGAATGGCCTGCCCAGGGAGGTGGTGGAGTCGCCAACTCTGGAGCTGTTCAAGGCAGGATTGGACGTGGCACTTGGTGCCATGGTCTAGCCTTGAGCTCTGTGGTGACAGGTTGGACTTGATNAGCCTTGAGCTCTGTGGTAACGGGTTGGACTTGATGATCTATGAGGTCTCTTCCAACCTTGGTAATACTGTGATACTGTGATACTGATCAGAGCGAGATGTTTTGCCATGTCGTGGTCCTATGGCATTTCCAGTCATCCAGATGCCTGGACGGGAACCTCGGTGGGCACCTTTAGATTGGAAAGTATTTAAGGAATCTGGGACATCCATTGCCCAGTGTGGTCTGAAATCACCATTTACTAGGGCTGTATTGTCATGTCTATTTGCAGCTCAGCTGCTGAATGTAGTGCTTTTTGCTGAGAGCTTTCAGCCCTGCGCAGGGTCTGGAGCCTCGACCTAACCTTGTCCCCTACCCCTCCTTCCCGGGGCGGTGGCGGGGGAGGGGACAGATGGCTCCTGTGTGGCTTCCACAGCCCCCTGCTTCATTTCGCCTGACAGGAGCCAGACAAGGGGACTCAACCTGGGGGAAGCAATGAAAGCTCAATTATTTGATATGAAAGTGTTTGAGATGCCAATGCCAAAACAAAGCAGGCGTTGCGTGCACTGCCAAATGGGAGTAAGTGCAAGGCGAATGTTAGAGGCAGCAGAAAGAATGAGTGAAAGGGGTAAAGCAGCCTACATAGCTGCAGCCGTTTCGCTGCTTATTAAAGGGGAAAAGAATTCATGGGTAAAAAGAAGCAAACAGTGCTTTAAATGTGGAAAACAGGTCATTTTAAAACAGAGTATCAATTGCAGTCTGACATGAGTAGGCAAAAGTGATGTGAGAAATGTAATAAATCAGATAATCTAGCTTATGATTGCAGGAGAGTGGAAAAGCAGCATGGAAATTACCATCAGAGTGATGATTCAGCATGCACTGACACATAAAAGATGCCTGGACAGCCAGTTCTCAGCCACTGCAGGAAGTGCAAGAGTGGACGTGGCAAAAACAGTGGACATAACTCTGCTGGACCAACATGTGCGAGTTGTAGACTCAAACATGAAAGGCCCTCTAGGGTATGGACTTAGTGCATTGTTATTGGGAAGATCGTCATTGTCTAAACAAGGTATTTTTGTTTTACCAGGAGTCACTGATGCAGACTTTACAGCCATAATCAAAATTGTGATTTATACACCTAGCCCACCAGTTTCTATACCCCAAGGAAGTGTGATAGCACAATTAGTACCATTTGAATCAAAAGTACCATGTAAAGGGGGAAAGAGAGAGGGAATGCGTGCCTTGGTTCAACTGGAGCCCCTGAAGTTTTACTGGCTATGGATATTACCCATGGAAAGCCAGAAGAAACAATAGCATTAATTGGAAGTGATGGCAAAACTATCATATTGAAAATGATTATAGATACAGGAGCTGATGTAGCTATTGTCCCTCAAAATTGCTGGCCACAGCAATGGCCTACTATATTTACTTCAAATGGGGTATTTGGAATTGGTGGTGTACAGTCGACAAGAGTAAGCAGATTTCCTGTCCAATTTAGTTTCAAAGATGGTACAAAAGTAACAACAAAATCTTATGTTCTGAATGTGCCAATTGCCCTAATAGGCAGGGACCTTTTGAGTCAAATGGGAGCAAAAATTACAACACAGAATTTTTAGTAGCGGCCATTGAAAAACATCCTGTCCTAAAGATAACTTGGAAAACTGAAAATCCAGTTTGGATTGACCAATGGCCGCTAAAAGAGGAAAGGCTGTTTCAAATAAAGAATTTGGTCAGGGAACAACTGGTGACAGGACACATTGTGCTGTCCACAAGCCCTTGAAATTCACCAATATTTACCATTCCAAAGAATGTGTTGTCTAAACAAAAAAGCAGGGAGACTGGGATGTCACCACATGATAGATTATCAAAGACACAGTATGTTTTAAATTTTTTGCATTTATCAGGGACTGCTGTGGACCCACCCATGGTTATACACAGCGCTAAAGTCAGGCTGTGAGAGTAATGACAAAGAAGGAGTAAAAATGATCTACAGAGATCCAAAAACAGGTGAGTGAAAAGGACCTGCAGAAGTTAAAATGACTGGTAGAGGTTATTTGTGTGTCATTTCAGAATCTGGACCACTTTGGGTTCCTGCAAAGTGGGTTTGACCATTTGTAAGGATCCTGAAACACTGACCAGCATCAACAATCCTGAATAGCAGCAGAGTGAGAGATAGTAAATGACTTACTAAGTGGAAAGGAATAGTTATAAATCTGACGCTGGTTAAAGTTATAACATGAGCTAACACAACAGGGCAGCAGTTGTTTTGTTTGTTGAGGGCTACACCCTCAGATCCAGTCCACACATGTTTAATAGAAGTTCCATATCTTAATCCCTCAGACTGAATAAGAAAAACAATTAAATTTAAGCATATGTTACAAGGTTTGTATTGCGTTAAGGAAGCAGTGGATTTGACAGGGAGTAAACTCTTTTACTTTACAGGTCCAAATCCTGAGCAATATCCAATCTCACACTATGAATCCGATAACTAGGTCGGATTCACTCGATAGTGCCACACTATGAGTCCGCGTATAACTCGGATTCACTAGATAGTGTGTTCTGTTCTCGTCTAGCCACAATCTGTGGACTCGCGCGGTGTCCAGTGAGAAACAGCAAGGCTAGTTCACGTGAACAAGAGTAATTTATTAGAGCAACAGATTTACAGGTTCTTTATGGATTCTCGGTGATGAGTCCTGTATGCAAAATATGTGTACACAAATATTCAAATTACCAAAGCATTAACATAAAAAGCAGCTCTATACCAACGCGTTAGATTAAAAAAGTAACTCTATAGAGATTTATAAAGTTCTCGAGAAGATTTGTATCTCACCCAAAGGCATCCCTATGTGGGGGGGGAAGGAGGTCTCAGCCCATCGACTCGACTGATTCCAAGGAGTCAGAGGTCCACGAATATTCCCTGACTTGTTCAAGATGGTATCTTCCCTCTCTATTCCCCTTTTTGTGGGCTATTTTATATTATTTTTTTATCTGCAAGGTGGGGCTTGAGTGACTTTAGTCAGACATGTTTTTTTTCTGATTGGTGTAAAATTTAGTGATTCGTCAAAAAGATGACAGAACAATGACTCAGGGTTGCAAGAGTACAGCTTTATCTTCTTCAAAGTACCAGTACATTCCCATCCAGTACATCTTATCACAGGCCTTGGCCATGGCTGCACATTTCCTCACAAGGGTTGACCTCAATACCTTCATATTGCTTCACCCCTCATGGTTTGCAGACCCAGTTGCCTGGAGAACCATCAGAGGAAGGGATTCCTTGTGTTCCAGCTGTACTCCACCCTAGAGGCTTAGAACTTTCCTTAATGTGCGAATAATGCTAAGTTTAATTTTTAAGTTATCCCACAGTTTGTCAGGTTGGGTTTTATCATTAGGTAAAACTGGATTGTTAATGTTGGTAACAGTAGTAGTGGTGATGTTGATAATTCCATATGTAATATTACTCTTACAAAAACACCTGCAAAAATGGCTCAAGCAATTATTTTTTTTTTGTAATAAATATGAAAAGGGAAGTTGTTGGAGACACTGGTGTGGTGGGTTCAAGACCACAATTTAATATAAGGGAAAAGAAAAGGAAAGCAGTGAGGTCTCAATGACATCTCGGATAAATTTGCCAGACAATGGATAGCTTAGGGTAAACTGCAGAAAGGTTTATCAACTCCATAATTGTATACAGAAAGGAAGAAAAAGTTACGCAAGTCAGTGCACACAAACTAGAAACTGTGTCACAAATGCCATCACACATTCTGAGAGAAATACAATGGGAGGTCACCACTGTTTGAGCCTTTCACTTTAGAGACCTGGGAAAAAGAGCATGTGAGTAAGTAGAGACAAGTACCACCACCCTCTCTATTATTCATGCATGAACCCCATCTGCGATACAGCGAGACCCAAACTGTTTCAGACTGGTCAGTTCTTCAATTCTCAAGTGTAGCTTCTCCAGCTCAACGCTTTTGGGATGGCCTGACTTTCTTAGTGCCCACACTTGTATCCCTTGGTGCAGCAGACATGCATTTCCAACAAAGAAACCAGTCTCTATCTTTCAGATCCAAGGTTTAAGGATTCCCAAGTCCTTTGGCTTTCTTCAGCTAAGCACAAAGGAGTTCTCCCCCAAAACCTAAGCTCCCCCAGTCTTTCTCAGTGGCAGAAATGACAAACAGCCTCTTGTTGCAGTTTGAGAACTGCTAGAACTTGTAGAAGTGCTTTCATGAGGAAGAAAAGTTGTGTTGTGTTCTGGGGGACCTGTTCCCGGTTGCACAGGTCTCAGGACCCTTCCCTGGAAGTGTCTGTCCTGGGACCTGCCCTGAAAGGCAAGCTAAGGCAGCCTTTAAAACCAGAGCAGGGTCTTTGTTTGCGCCCTTTTTAGGGGGCTGTGGCCCTGAAGGCAGTGCCCCACCACCAGCCAGGGAACGGGCGGTGGGGGTGGGGTGAGAACCGCGGCTCCGGAGGGACAGCGGCTCCCGAAGCAGCCACAACCTGTCGCAGCTTCCAAACCATCTGCGGCCCCGGCCTGACCCCACTGTTGGCGCGCACCTGCCGCCACGCCGTCAGGAAACGACCCGGCTGCAACTTGCCGTGGGTGCGCGGTCCCGAAGCATCGCGGCTTCGCTGCCTTAGCACTGTGGCCCCGTACCCGAGAAGCAGTGGGCCCAGACTGGAGAAAAAGCAGCAGATGCTGTCGTGCCCCAGACCGAAGCACTTCCCGCCGCCTCGGCAGCACGGTGCCGCCGCTGCTTGCCGCCACACGGCTTCCGGACTGGAGAAGCAAGTCTAGTGCAGAAATGCCATCACAACCCCTTCACCACGGACAGTCTTCAGCATCGGTGAGCTGGGCTACTCCTCTTCCCCCTGGAGATGAGACAGGAGAGGGAGAGGAGAGGGAGAGGAGAGGAGGTCTGGAAGACCCTCTCAGCCACTTGTGGAGTGTGGGGGGGTGTGGCCCTGCTGACACCATGCGGTCAGTCTCCATGTTGGACTCCGCACGCGGCTGGGGGCCTGTGACTGGGGCCGCCACCATTTTGGAAAGAGTGATCAGCAGGAAGAGGCGCTGTCGTTTCTGCCGCTGAGAAAAGACTGGCAGCGCTTAGGTTTGGGGGAGAGCTCCTTCGTGCTTCGCTAAGGAAAGCAGGAGGAATGGAGAATCCTCAAACCTTGGATGTGAAAGGCAGAGACTGGGTCCTTTGAAATGCATGCAGCTGCACAGAGGGATGCAGGTGTGGGCGCTGAGCAGTCAGGCCATCCCTATGTGTTGAGCTGGAGAAGCTACGCTGAAATGCATGCGGCTGCACCAAGGGATGCAGGTGTGGGTGCTGAGAAACTCAGGCCATCCAAGGCCCAAAGTATAGTGATCTCCCATTATATTTTTCTCAGGTTCTGTGATGGCATTAATGACAGAGTTTCTAGCTTGTGTGCACTGACTTGCATAACCTTTTCTCCTATTCTGTATATAGTTAGTGTTAATAAACCTTTCTGAAGTTTCCTAAGCCATCAGTTGTCTGGTGAATTTTATCCAAGATGCCATTAAGACCTCACTGCTTTTCTTTCCTTCCTTGATATTGAATTGTGGTCCTGACCCCACCACAAAACTGGTGCCGAAAACCCAGGAGCAAAGCACTTTGAGTTTCAACCCACTACACCTCTCTTCCTGCTGATTAGTCAAAATGGCGGCAGCATAGCCGCACGGCCTGAGCCACATGGAGGATCCAAGATGGAGACCGACCGCATGGCTGCGTCAGCAGGGCTGCACCCCCCACACAGTCTACACATGTCCAAGAGGGTCTTCCAAAGATCCTCTCCCCTCCCCATCTCTCCTCTCCTCTCCCTCTCCCGTTTCAGCTCCAGGAGGAAGAGGAGTACCCCAGCTCACTGCGATGCTGAAGGGCTGCTCCGTGAGGCGGGGTCGTGATGGCAAAGCTGCACCAGTCTTGCTTCTCTGGTCCATGGCCAGCATCGCGTGGCAACAGGTCCGGGCTGGTGGTGGGGCCAGGCTGGGGACAGGGCCATGGCTGCTTCAGAAGTCGTGGCAGGTTGCGTCTGCTTCGGAAGATGCGGAAGGTTGCGGCCAGCGCTGGAGCCACAGTCCTCTCGGAACGGGTGGGAACGGGCGGTGGGGGGGGTGCTCGATTCAGGGCCGCAGCCCCCGAAGAGGTGAACAAAGAGCAAGCTCCGCTTTTTATAGGCTGACCTAGGCAGGCCCTTCCAGGGCAAGTCCCCTGGGACAGTGTAACTGGGGACAGGTCCCCCAGAGCAAGCCATTCCAGGGAAGTTTCCGGGACAATGTCACCTCCCCCAGGACAGGTAACTGGGGGAAGGGTTCCTCTTGAGAGTAACTTTTTGTTCCTCATGAAAGCACAACTTCTGCACATCTGAAAATTTTAGTAATTTTCAAAATGCAACAAGTGTTCTGTGGAATCATTGTTGTGAGAGTTGGAACATTTTAACACGTGAATTAATATTGATAGTCGGCTTAAGTATGGCAATCAGCACAAGTCACAGTCTTTGTCTAAGGCTAACCACTGGCAGAAGAAACAAGAGATAACAACAGCATTGCCGTGGAGACTGCATGGACAGCTGTGGTGGCCAATGAGATTGCAGCATGGGTTGTTTTGGTGTTTAAACGAACCAATCAATGTTGAGCAAGACAGTATATATTTCTTGAGTTTTGGTAATAAAAGAGTTTCTACTTGAAAATCATATTGATTTGTGTGGAGTCCATTTGGTATATCCCTGCCATAAGGGATTAGAGTACACTGTCAGCAACTTTGACAATTACACAAAGCTGGGAGGAGCGGCTGACACCTCAGCAGGCTGTGCTGCCATTCAGCAAGACCTGGACAGGCTGGGGAGCTGGGCAGAGAGAAATTTAATAAATTATAACATGGGTAAGTGTAGATTTTTGCATCTGAGCAAGAACAATCCCAGGTACCAGTATAGGTTGGGGACTGACCTGTTGGAAAGCAGTGTAGGAGAAAGGGATGTGGGAGTTCTAGTGGACATCAGGATGACCATGAACCAGCAGTGTGCTTTTGTGGCCAAGAGGGCCAACAAGTGGATCAGTAGAGGGTAGATTAGCAGATCTAGAGAGGTTCTTCTCCCCCTCTACCCTACCCTAGTGAGACAACATCTGGAATATTGTGTCCAGTTCTGGGCCCCTCAGTTCAAGAAGGACACAGGATGGAGCTGCTGGAGGGAGTCAAACATAGAGCAACAAGGATGACGAAAGACGTAGAACACCATTATGAGGAAAGGCTGAGGAAACTGGATGTCTTTAGCTTGGAGAAAAGAAGACTGACAAGTGACCTCATTAATATCTATAAATATGTGAAGGGTGGGTGTCAGGAGGATGGAGCCAGGCTCTTCTCAATGTCATCTAGTGATAGGACGAGGTGTAACGGGTGTTAGATGGAACATAGGAGGTTCCACATCAATATGAGAAGGAACTTCTTCCCAGTGAGGGTGACTGAGCATTGGAACAGGCTGCCCAGGGTGGTTTTGGAGTCTCCTTCTCTGGAGACGCTTAAAACCCACCGGGATATGTTCTGGTGCGACTTGGTCTAGGTGATCCTGCTGTGTCAAGGGGGTTGGACTAGATGATCTTTAGAGGTTCCTTCCAGTCTCTAATGATTCTATCATCTCCAAGAACAACGAAGATAAGTAAAGCAGACTAGAATTATTCTAGAATGGAGTAACAACAAAATGTATTAAAAATTAGAAGGGTTTTTTTTTTTAAATTCGTCCTTTAAACTTAAGAACAGACTAAGGACTCCCATGTTGCTGTGCCATTGCTCTTTACTTCAAGCAGTAATCAGCATATCACTGGAAATTAGCAAATGAATCAGAAGTATCCTGCAGCAAAGTAACTGACAATGGGTACAGCATGGAAAACTGGAGTATCCTTCCATGAGAAGTGAGGCACAGTATTGTTTCCTGCTGGCACATCAGTGAAGAGAACACAAAGAGTCAGTTGAGTAGATACTCTAAATGGGAAAGGTCAGGCAACTATCAATTGAATTGGCAGAGGACAGCAAGTCTGGCATAGACATATCTGGATTTCTGTGTGGGAAAAAATTCCCAGTTTTTCCATCAAATATTAGAAGTTTTTTAACCACAAGGCAGCAGAAGCTAATATAACCATTTTCAATTTGAGATTACTTCTGCTCTGGCAGGGGGATTGGACTAGATGATATTTCAACATCCCTTCCAATCCCTAAATGTTCTGTGATTCTTTGATTTTTTTTCCACATCTCTATAACAAACAAAAAATTTGTTCTACTTCCATCCCGTTAAGTAAAAGGATTTTCAAAATTTGCAGCATTTCCAGAAATAAGTCCCTAAAATCATTTTATGCACTAGCTGAATAACTAACCTAAGTACAATCATTAGAGAAACAGCGCAGAAGGTCTTGTTAATATCTTTTAGTTCAAAGAGCATCTATAAATTTTTATAAATTTTGTCTAATTATTTTTTAACTGTTGCACTTTGCCAGCATTTTGCAAATGCACTTTGGCATTATTCTGTATAACAATCAATTATGAGAGTACTTGCTATTAACCCATGACATGCACAAATATTATACGATATTTACGTTCTTCTGGGATACTCATTGCTGTTCTTTTAGCTATTCTTTTGATAAACGACATTGTAGGAAGTGCATATCTGTTAGGCGTTGTAGCTCTGTGGGTGTCTAGTCATGATTTCTTTATGTGACATCACAATATTAAAAAAAAATTATGAAAGAGAAACTTCTTGTCATGGAGGTGTCCAAGAAAAACAGTTTATTTCTTAGGTTATAAATTGGTTTGTGCATACGCTGCTGGTGAAAAGTTCATAAGTATTGGGACACAGAAACAATTTCAAATCATCATACAATACAAATGAATAACTTTATGTTATGTAAGTCTATTCAATGAAATTATTAAAAAATGAAAATATGTTTTATTAGCAAAGAAAAAATCCTGAAAGGGAGGTTTTCAGTAAAATGACTATGGAAAGGATGTTTTCATCTTGCATGCAGGTTAAAATAATTTAAAAGTACAAATCAAGGCACCTGCAATAATTTAACTAAGATAAATTGAAAAATAGAAGGGATGTTTCTATTTACATTTTGACTATGGTTTATTATGCTTACAATAATGCTATTTTTTCTTATCTTATCATGCTTAAAATGCTTAAAGATGATGCCATCTCCAGCAACTTGAATTCAGTATGGCAAGGCCATGGATGACAGTACTGAAAACTACCAATTTGTCTCATCAGCAAGTAAAAATCTGGTATAAAATAATTAGCTGTGTCAGAAGAATGAGCATCCCACCTTCAAGGAAATAACAGAAGCACAGAATTTGCATATAATATATAAAATATGGTAACGTCTCTGTAAACAGATGTGTTTTCCGGTTTGATTTCGGGAATGTGTATGAATACTAATAAGATGGTATTCAATTATTTACTAGAGAAACACAGAAGAGACAGAGAAAGGAAATGGTCTTACATGCACTTTCAGTGAGTCTTTTCAGAACTCTTCACTTTGATGAGGGGTTAAGTAGAGAAAAAAAATAACATATTGCTGGATAAGAAGGCAGGAAGTTCATAATGAAAATTTCATGTGCTGGAAACAAAAGAGGGATGATACTGATTGAAATGGAGAAGGCTACTGATCCTTTCAGAAGTGATGTACAGAAAATTCACCTTTTTCCAGACTTATTTAATACACTTTTCATTCCTAACAAACTTTCAAATATGTTTTACTCCAAGTAAATATATTATATATTCCTTATATCTTAGGCTCAGAGAGGCTGAGTATACCTTTGTACCTACATCCAAGAACATACACATAAGTCAAAATAGACTGAATTTCATGAATGTAAATGACCCTTAATGAGAACTGAAAGTATTTAGGACTTCTGACCAAATAGTCTTTATTTCTGTGAAAAATAAATTCCTTGTGGTACATTCACTGGATGAATTTGAAGAGCTCATGTTGAACAGCTGGAGGCCCAACTTAAAAAAATTGAGGCCTGTGTCTAGTCCTTGCGGGACTCCAGTTCTATTTAATCTATTCATTGATTACTTGGATGAGGGATTAGGTTGCACTGTCAGCAGCTTTTCTGATGACACAAAGCTGGGAGGAGTGGCCGAAACATCAGCAGGTTGTGCTGCCATTCAGCAAGACCTAGACAGGCTGGGGAGCTGGGCAGGGATAAATGTAATGAAGTATAACAAGGGCAAGTGTAGAGACTGGCATCTGGGCAAGAACAACTCCAGTTGTACCAGTATAGGTTGGGGACTGACCTGTTGGAGAGCAGTGTAGGAGAAAGGGACCTGGGGGTCCTGGTGGACAGTAGGATGGCCATGAGACAGCAATGTTCCCTTGTGGCCAAGAAGGCCAACGTCATCCTGGGATGGATCAGAAGAGGGGTGATTAGCAGATGGAAAAAGGTTCTCCTCCCTCTCTGCTCTGCCCTAGTGAGACCATATCTGGAATATTGTGTCTGGTTCTGAGCCCCTCAGTTCAAGAAGGACACAGAACTGCTGGAGACAGTCCAGCGCAGAACCACAAAGATGATGAAGGGAGCGGAACGTCTCCATTATGAGGAAAGGCTGAGGGAGCTGGGTTTCTGTAGCTTGGAGAAATGAAGACTGAGGGGTGACCTAATTAATGTTGATAAATATGTGAAGAGTGTGTGTCAGGAGGATGGAGCCAGGTTCTTCTCATTGTCATCTAAATATAGGATAAGGGTTAATGGGCATAAGTTGTAACATAGAATGTTCCACATAAATATTAGAAGAAACTTCTTGACATTGAGGGTGACAAAGCACTGGAACAAGCTGCCCAGAGAAGCTGTGGAGTCTCCTTCTCTGGAGATGTTTAAAACTTGCCTAGATATGTTCCTGTGCAACTTCATCTAGGTGGTTCTGCTGTAGCAGGGGAATTGGACTAGATGATCTTTTGAGGTCCTTTTCAATCCCTAATGTTCTGTGATTCTGTGAAATTTCATTACCTTATATTCTTTAGTTTCTTCACGAGATATAATGACTATGTTTACAGAACCCAGGATCTCTCCCTTATAACGTCCTTCCTGACATATACTTTACATCATGCTCTGTCGCGATCATTTGCATTGTACAACATTGACTCCACAAAAGTTTAAGATCAAATCACAGATTCATAGAATCATTGAATCACAACATTCTTGTAATTTTTTTTTAATTAAAATAAAATTAATTCCATAAGATGTCAAGGGAAAACTTCAGAGAAACAATGATCTTGTGCTTTATTTTTAACATTTTTTATATAGTCATTACCATAGAAATTGGAAGGTTCATGCTGTACTTCAATACACATGTTGGTATTGGATTAGCAATCATGTTATCTGTATTCCAATATCAAAGCTTTTATGGATTATTGTTATAAATTGACATGATTTTTCTACATGGCTGAAACTTCAAGATTTCAAGATTTCTCTCTATGCATGCAAATGACAGACCTCATTCTGTGACAAAAGTCTTGAGAAATGGCAATGGGAAATACAATGAACCTATCTAAGCTTAATTTTTTCCAAACTGGCTGACCAGTTCATATTTGAAGAGCAATCTGAATGCTTACTGTGATAGTTCAAACTTTAACCGGGTGGGATGCAAACCAAGGACCTTCTTCTTGTAACACTGATGCTGCTTCCATGGAGATGCAACTGCTGGATATCCCTTCCCATAAATCAGTTCACCAAAGGAATTTCTGGAATTTGGAGCTTGCATTACTCTCAGACTTCCATCCTCAACATCTTTTTGAGGTTTTTTTGCAGCCAGCTATGTAGTAGATTGTCTTTCCCAGCTCACTGGTTATTTAGGACAATTGATAGACAATTCGTTTTCCATATCTATTTGTTTTCCTCTTTTTGTCTTTCTCTCAATAGAGTGGGATTTATTATTTGTGGCATTGGGTGTGTGGTGCCCACACTGGGATTGGGTTGGAGAAAAGCAGTGGGTGGGGGTGAAAGGTTTCTCCACCTTTTAAAACACTTCTTTTACTTTTTCTGTTAATAAATTCCTTACCTTTATAATTATGGAATCATAGAATCATTAGCGATTGGAAGGGACCTCAAAAGATGATCTAGAGCAATCCCCTTGACACAGCAGGATCACCTAGACCAAGTCACACAGGAACATATCCAGGTGGGTCTTAAACATCTCCAATGAAGGAGACTCCACAAACTCCCTGGGCAGCCTGTTCCAGTGCTCTGCCACTCTCACTGTGAAGAAGTTCCTTCTCTTATTGATGTGGAACCTCCTCTGTTCCAGCTCACACCCATTGCCCCTTGTCCTATCACTAGATGACACAGAGAAGAGCCTGGCTCCATCCTCCTGAATGTTATTGGATTTTGCTTTTGACCCTGAGAGTAATGAGCAAAGAGTAGCACACTTATTTTTGTTTTTAGTCTATGAAAGTATATGTCAGGATAGTACTTAAATGAATACCATGACATTCTAAGCAGTGTTGATACTGTCACCTAGACCAATTGCAAAAAAAGGAATCAGAAAATAAAATACGAAGAGACAATTCTAAGCGAATAAAGAGAGTCATAAAAACAGATTTTTACACCAGATTAGCTAAATATATATACTACAGATTATGATCATTTAACTTGCATGTGTTTTATTCCATTTTGTCACTTTTTGATGATGGTTTTACACCACTCTTGTATCCTCTATGTACTCTTTCAAAGTATGTAGAAGTATGTCCTAGGCAAGATTAAGGAGAAAAATCTAGGTAGTATCATGCTGTAAGGACACAGGTTTGTGTGCTGGAAACCTAAACACTGTTTGAAGCTGGTCTTGTATATACATTCAATACAAAGAGCAGAGACTTGTTTAGATCAACAATTAAAAAAAAACTCTCAGTAAGTACTGATTAAGTATTTACTCATTCCTCTGGACAAATTCTGTTTATATTAGCTTCAAACAGTTACAAAATGCAACACTTTAAGAGTGAAGATATTTGGAAACATAAACCAAAATCTCTCAGGGCCTTTTGCATGAAGCCTAATTTGTTTTTTTATGTCTCAAGTGCCATAGACTATGCCAGTGATATTCAACCCAGATACAAGGCTATTTATGTATTTCCTTACCAGGAAAACCAGTATCTGTCCTGTCGTCTCTCTGAAATCCTTTCATCCCAAACACTGAATTCCTACCTGTATTAGTTTACATCAAATGATTGTTCAAATACTCATATATACTTACTGAATAGAAAAAATGTTTAAAACTACTATAGCATAAACAAATTATGTTTCAACATGTTGAAGTCTTTTTCTAAGCTTTATACTAGCTGGTTTTAAAAGAGATTGTAGAAAAGTTATGGTACTTGAGAACATAGTCAATATTATAAATAGATGACCATTTATTGCAGCATTTTTGTATATTTATTAGAGAGTATCATTGATGATTCTTTCGTAGTGGCATTTACTATAGAAAGTTACAGACCTGTAGGTTCAAAGATATTTTTAAGAAAGGTATTTAAAATGCATTCTTTTTATTTATTAACAGTATTAATGATAATTCTGTTAGGCTTCAATAAAACTATTTTCTAATTGGTCATATTGATATTTCTGCATTACAAGGGTCATTTTACATATGTATATACACCAAAGTGTTGGGCTAATACCTTTGAAATTCATTTTGTTCTATCTCAGAAACTTAGACAAAGTCAATTCACTTCTGTCTTTCTCAGAGACCTGCAGAAAGGTTAGATCAGATGATTTTGGTATGTGAATCACATTAGCTTTGCAACAGTTAAATCACTCATATTTTAATCCCAGACTCACTAAGAAAATAGTCCCTCCTTCATAAAAAACAATTCATAAAATAATCAGGCTTCAGTTATTGCTAGAGTAATGCTCACTGATGTTATTTACATGCCATTAAAATCCAATATTTCAATGTACAAGAGTGTCAATAAAACCCATATTACTATGATACTTGCTGTATGCATCACAAAGCCGGATTTTGCCTTGAGTGATTTCATCAGCTCATTTTGATGTTTCTATCTAACATTTAAGTTATCTAACTATGGGAACCATATGGAGATGGTAGACAGAATAGCCTAATGAATGTGATCTGCACTGACAGCATGCTTTCAGATTATACATCTTCTTTTGACTGCAGTATGAACTAGCAATTTCTTTACCAATTTTAGAAAATTTAAACATGAAGACTTGTATTTTTCTTATATATTATTGTATTTGATTATAATAATCTTTGGAGATCTGACTAAACTGGGACTAATTTCTTAGCTGAACAGGAGACTGGCAATTACCGTTTGTTCACCAAGCGAGCAGTGCCCTAGTGAAGACAAGTAGCTATTGCTTTGTATGTTCACCTTAAAATGTGCAAAACTGACAAGTCAAAAGCCAAAATATTAAGTTGAGAGCGTAAGTGTGAGAAGAATTCTTACACCTTGTTACAGATTTGAAATGTAATATTGTCTCTGGAATCAACAACAGCAAAACAAAGCCAGGAATGTCATGCCTAATTGTTCATAGTCACCTCAACATCCACAGCACACCACAGCAAAGTGAAAAATAAGGAAATAATTCCCCCTGGTTTTGTGGACCAAACATAGCATTAATTTTACAAATGCATTTAAATCCTTACATGAAATTCTTTGACAACAGGGAGTAATTTCCTTTACATCTCCATATCTGGCAATTTCTCTGTTTAAACAATAAATTACCTCTATTAATCCTGTGAACTCAGTCTCCCAGTAATTATAATCTCAGTTTAGCCCCTGATCACCACCAGAGTTCTGTATTTTGTCTCCTCCCTGAGGGTTCCAGTGCCTTCACTAGTGCCTGCAAAAACCCTAACTTGACTTCTCTCCACACTGGACCAAGGAATACACCAGTAAGCTTCATTATAAGTAGCATATGTTGTTCCATTGATCTTGCACTTTAGAATATTTTTGTCTAGATCTGTGGTCCATTGCGACTCCTCAGTTTACACTCTGAATAAAAAATTCTATGAATTGTGGCTGAATACTCTTCAAATATCTTGGCTTCTTATTCCTGGGGTAATTTTAAAATCTTAAACTTATTGCCAAAAGTTATTTTAAAATCACTATTTTCACTTTCACTTAGCTGTGCATGTGAGGCTTGACCTTGTTAGATATGACCCAAGCAAGTAAACCAGGAAAATTAGAATACCTGTCTTGGCTGTATTCCACATGGCTGATGACTTTATATCTCATTACACTTAGATAATTTCTTAGTGTTTCATTATAATTATCACTTCAAATGAATCTATGCACTATTGGTTTATGAACTATGAGACACAGTCTGGGCATTTCAAAGCAATGCTAACAAGAAAAATATTTAAATGTTTGAAGCAGAAGCCTGAATAACATAAGGTTAACAATGAATAATGGAAGAATACCAGAGGCAGGTGGTGTGCAACTACTTTAAATGAAGTAATATTTAAAGAACTTTTTGTTTGCTAACTCTATTTTACCTCTGAATTCTATTCTAGCTTGTAGTGATGTTTTTATTAAGCATTTGAAATGTACATCTTGTGCAGTAAAAATTAAATGATGCATCATTGCAAGATATTCTTTGACCACTCACTTGTTTTCTTTCTTCCAAAAGCCCCTGGAGAGACAAAAACATGCATATTAAAACGCAAGAAGAAACTGTAACCCAAAAACCCATGATAACCTGTAGTCTTTTAAATTAACAGTGTCACACGCAGTTGAACACCAGGGCATTCAAAACTTCACAATGTACTAGGTCACACTTATGCAAAAAAAATATATGCATAAGGATTCCTTGTGCCTTCACTGTGCAGTGTCGGCTGA
>VXBP01007601.1:0-11204 GCA_013400115.1 Rhinopomastus cyanomelas
AGATATTCAAGACCCAACTGGATGGGTTCCTGTGTAACTTGTTCTAGTTGACCCTGCCGTTGCAGGCGGACTGGACTAGATGATCTTTCGAGGTCCCTTCCAATCCGTAATGATTCTATGATTCTATGATTCTATCATAAAACCAACCAGTTGGTGCCTTGCAGTGTTGTCCCTCCAGCTGATGTCGGGGTGGTTGAAATCCCCCATGAGGATCAGGGCCTGTCACCTGGAAGCCACTACTATCTGCCTATGAACGGCCTCATCTGCTAGTTTTTACTGGTCAGGTGGCCTATAGCATACCTCTACAGTAACATCACCCTACCCTGTCTTCCCTTTAATTATGACCCACACACTCTCGACCAGCTTGTCATCCTTCCCCAGGTGGAGCTCCATTGGTTCCAACTGATCACTGATAGAGGGCAACACCTCCTCCTCTCCTTCCCTGCCCATTCTTCCTAAAGAGCTTGCACCCATCTATCCCATCTATCCCTACATTCCAGTTGTGGGAATCATCCCACCAGGTTTCAGTAATAGCCACGATGTCATGGCATCCCAGCAGCACAGTGGCCCTTAATTCATCCTGCTTGTTGCCCAAGCTCTGTGCATTTGCATAGAGGCACTTCAGCTGGCCTGCTGGCCCTGTCCTCCTCTTGTGCCAGTTGCTCCTGATTTCCCCAGACTGTCCTGGTTCATCATCCCTGGCTTGTTCCAGGGCAAGTTGAGGGCCCTCATTGGCTCTCCATCCCTCTGTGTGCTGGGTTAGGACGCAGAAGAACTTGTGTATCTCCCAAACCACTCCCCTGTACCCCACAGTAGGAGGGTCCTGGCGGACCATGGAATAAAAAGCCAGCAGGGAGGCGGGGACGGGGGGGCTCCAGCCAGCCGGGGAGGAGAGAGGACCCACGGTTCCCGTGCCCTGACCTTCTGCCCAGCCCACCTGACTTCTCCTGCACGCTACCCTGTGTTAAGTTTTTGTCGGCAGTTGTTGGTGGATTGGGAGGGGGCCTGTCTCACGCTTTGGGACGTTTTGTTTCGTCTCGGACTAGTCCTGAGTGTGGTTCTGTTTTGCGGGGAGGGAAGGTGGGCTGCGGGTTTTTGGGTGCGCGGTTACCAGGCGGGCGCCGGCAGGGTTCCGATAGCCAGGCGCCCGGTGCACGCGGGATAGGGGCGCGCGAGTGGCCCGCGCCATTTCTTTTTTTTTTTTTCCTCCTTTCTTTTCCCGCGCGGTGTGGACGTGAAAGCAGCCGGGAGCGAGCACCTGTTGCTGCCGCGCCCCGGCGAGAGTCCCCTAGTGGCTGGGGGCCATAATTACACCAAATTGCCTTCTGTACATAGTTCTTCCCTTACACCATCTCCCTGCATTCCTGTTGGTATTTTCTNACCCACTTGAAAGACCAGAAGTGGGTAGTAATCCGAAGGACTCATGAGGTTGGGGACTTTACCCAAAATGTCCCCAGCCCTGGCACCAGGGAGGCAGCAGACCTCTCTATGGAATGGGTCAGGTCTGCATAGTAGGCCCTCTGTTCCCTTCAGTAGGGAGTCTCCCATAACAATGACTCTTCTAGGTTTCTTTACAGGATTGGTCATGATGGCTGACCTGGGGCTTCCTGTCTTTCGTGCAGCTACTAGGCTCTTTGAATCCTCCTTCTTGTTAGTGACCTGATCCTCCCACAGAGCATCGTACCTATTCTGCAAGTGCAGTGCAGGTTGTGAACTTCCTAGGGCAGCATGCTTGCTCCATTTTCGTTTTCTTTTGTTCCGCCTGACAGAGACCTGTACCCATTGACCCTGGTCCTATGGCTTACTGCGTGGAGGCTGAGAGTCTTGCTGCAGGGAGGTCGCTGGACCCTCTGAGCCACCAAGATGATGGCAAGAGTGATGACAAATTCTTTACTGCTGTCCCCCCTCTGATCAGGAATGCCTCAGTGCCAGCGCTTTCTGCAGTCTTTGATATAATGTGAGAAACATCAGTAGAAGTCCAAAGTAAGCATTTAAAAATACTAAGGAAGTAGTATTGGCCCAACACTGTTTGGCCAATCCACCTTGAATTTTACTGCCATTTTACTGTCTACTGAATCTCAGGCCAGGTGGCAGCACCTTAATCAGACTTCATTTTTATCACCTGTTCAGGACAGTTTCAGTTATGATAATATCCTGAGATGCTAAACAGCAACAATCTGCATAGTGTTTTTAAAAAGTACTTACCCGTTGCAATAGTACTAGAAGACTGGATTCGTAGCTGGTGTAATTCAGTGTAGCCTCACTCAGAAGATTACTTCTGTGAAATGCCTGCATGTCCACTACATGAGGATCCACTCATTAATAACATAAATTATGAAAATGTGCTGTGTCTCAAGTAATGTTTGTTTACTGATAAAAGCTGAAAACAGATGTTTTCTAGGTTTTGTTAACAAGTAGATAACACATGTGTCCTAATTACACCAGATCTTCTCGAATATTCTTTTTGAACATTTAAGAGATAACATTCAGCTTTTCAAGTCATTTTCAGGGGAGTGTGGTAAATGCTTAAAAGCACAAAAAAAACCAAGGCCATGCAGTGTTTCCAGTCATTGAAGCTGAGCTGAGGATGCTGAAATAACATGTGAATATTCTGATTTGAAGGCTGGGTTTTTCTCCTCTGATTCCTTGATTCATGCCATTTTGTCAGAAGGCATCTGAGAAAACAAACATCCATCCATGACAGATGAATAATGTGGTGGCCTTTATATGAAATTTATATTTTGACTTAAAAGAGACTGTGCAGTTATTTGATGGGATGCTTTAATATCTATTAAAGGTGACATAAATTAGGCTATCAGACCCTTGCATGTTATATTGAGATGTATTCTTTAGATTGTATATGTATTAATAGAATATTAGATATTTTTGTGATTCGGAGAAACATTTAGAATTGTAAAAATAAGCTATTTGAAAAGTGAAGCACCTACTTGATTGTTCTCTGTGTCTTAATTAAGATTTCTCTGTAACTCCCCATCATAACGACCAACATTCTAACATGACTGCACACAGCAGTGAGAGGGCTGGTTCCCGAACACTATTTTATCGATCGAGGTTTCTGGGTGATCTGGGAGTTCCCTGAATGGAAAAGCTTTGGGGAGCCGGGAGGCAGCCACTGAGGTTTGGGTACTCTCACTGCAGAACTTGGGCAAACAGCGTGGAGGGTGTGGACCTGGAGCTCTTTAAGGGAGGCAAAACTGGAAGTCGCACTCAGACGAGAGCGCTAGCTGCTTTAGCTGCCAGGCGGCAAAAAAAAAATGGTAACAACATGGCAGCAGAGGAAGACTAGTCTTTGGTCAACACTGCAAATGGATGTGGGAACCCGAACAGAGGTCCCCCAACAAGATGAGGCTGTGCAGGTGACAGGCTGCCAACAATGTAGCACTCTTTTATGTTTTACTGGCTGCGTACGGTGTGACCTGGTGGCACAGTTGCAAGATGAGGTTGAAAGGCTGCAAGCTAAACTAAAAAGGCTCAGGAGAATTAGGAAGGCTGAAATAGAGGTAGACTGTTTAACAGCGAAATAAGAGCGACATTCAGGGGGCCCTCTATCCTATAGTTCTCAGCTAGAGAACAGAAGCCCAAGTAGAAGGGGTGAGTGGAGCCTAAGTGCAGGGTCATGGCTGAGAGTGAGTACCACACTTGCCTGTCTCACCTCCTGAGTTGCCACTGAGTAATAGATTTAAGCCCCTATTGCAAGACAGCCAGTCTAATAAGGATATCGAGGACAGAGAATCCATATTGGAGGTCCTGGCAAGGTAGCATAAATCCTGGAAGTCTTCCACTAATATGACAGCCTCCTCCACAAAGAAGAGAAGGGTCCTAGTTATTGGAGACTCCCTCCTGAAAAGGACTGAGGGCCCAATATGCAGAGTTGACCCTCATGATAGGGAAGTCTGCAGTTTACCTCAAGCCCAAATCAGGGATATCACTAGGCTGCTCCCTAACCTGGTGAGATCAGCTGACTATAACCCACTGCTATATTCAAGACAGATGGGGTAGAAGCTGTGTTCCATAGCCTGAGGGGAATGAAGAAAGACGTTAAGGCATTAGATGAAAGTCTGGGGCACAGATTGTATTCTCATCATTCCTTCTGTTTTGGGGTGAGGATACAGACTGGAATAGATGCTCTCAGTCCATTAACGCCTGGCTACAAGACTGGTGTTACAGGCAGGGCTTTGGGTTCTTTGATAATGGCTGGTTTTATCAGACACCAGACCTTGCAGATCCAAATGACATGGGAGAGTTTTATCTCAGAGGAGAAAAAGTGTTCTGGGGCAAGAGTTGGCAGGACTCATTTAGAAGACCTTAAACTAGATTTGAGGTGAGGTGGGATAGTTGATGGGCAAGCACCACTGGGACAGAACTCTGGTCTTAAGGAAAAACAGGTGGCTTCCCAGAAACATCAAGGACAGGAGGGTCATTAGAGACAGTCAGCATGGCTTTACAAAAGGAAAGTCATGCTTGACCAACGTGATAGCCTTTTATGAGGACATAACCAGGTGGCTAGATGATGGCAGAGCAGTGGATGTGGTCTGTCTTGACTTGGGTAAGGCATTTAACACAGTCTCCCACAGGATCCTCACAGTCAAACTGAGGCAGTGTGGTCTGGATGATCGGATAGTGAGGTAGCTTGTGAACTGGCTGAAGGATATAAGCCCGAGAGTAGTGGTCAATGGGACAGAGTCTAGTTGGAGGCCCGTATCTAGTGGAGTCCCACAGGGGTCGGTTCTGGGACCAGTCCTGTTCAATCTACTCATTGATGACTTGGATGAGGGATTAGGGTGCACTGTCAGCAAGTTTGCTGATGACACAAGGCTGGGTGGTGTTGCCGACACCCCTGCAGACTGCGCTGCCATTCAGCAAGACCTGTACGGGCTGGAGAGCTGGGCAGAAAGAAATGTAATGAAGTATAACAAAGGCAAGTGTAGAGTCTTACATCTGGGCAAAACAACCCCAGGTACCGCTATAGGCTGGGGACTGAGCTGCTGGAGAGCAGTGTAGAGGAAAGGGACTTGGTGGTCCTGGTGGACAGCAGGATGACTATGAGCCAGCAATGTGCTCTTGTGGCCAAGAGGGCCAGCAGCATCCTGGGGTGGATCAGAAAGGGGGTTTTAGCAGATGGAGAGAGGTTGTTCGTCCCTTGTACTCTGCACTTTGAGACTACATAGAATCGTTAGGGATTGGAAGGGACCTCGAAAGATCATCTAGTCCAATCTCCCTGACACAGCAGGATCACCTAGACCAAGTCACACAGGAACACATCCAGGCAGGTCTTAATCTCCAGTGAAGGAGACTCCACAACCCCCCTGGGCAGCCTGTTCCAGTGCTCTATCACCCTCACTATGGAGAAGTTCCTTCTGATATTTATGTCGAACCTCTGCTCTGTCACTCTCACTGGGAAGAAGCTCCTTCTCGCATTCATATGGAACCTCCTCTGTTCCAGCTCATACCCATTGCCCCCTGTCCTCTGGAGTATTATGTCCAGTTCTGGGCCCCTCAAGAGGGATGTGATGCTGCTGGAGGGAGTCCATTGTAGAGCAATGGGGATGATGAAGGAGATGGAACAACTCCCTTCTGTGGAGAGGTTGGGGGAGATGGGTCTCTTGAGCTTGGAGAAGAGAAGACTGATGGGTGACATCATTAATATCTATAAATATGTGAAGGGTGGGTGTCAGGAGGATGGAGCCAGGCTCTTCTCAAGGTCATCTAGTGACAGGATATGGGGCAATGGTTGTAAGCTGGAACACAGAAGGTTCCACATCAACCTGAGAAGGAACTTCTTCCCAATGAGGGTAACAGAGCATTGGAACAGGATGCCCAGGGGAGTTGTGGAGTGTCCTTCGCTGGAGACGTTTAAACTCACCTGGATGTGTTCCTATGTGACTTGTTTTATGTGATCCTGTTGTGGCAGGGGGATTGGAGTAGATGACAGTATCACAGTAATGATAAGGTTGGAAAAGACCTTAAAGATTATCCAGTCCAACCTAAATCCAAATAAACCCAGTAATCCTAACATCTAGATCATGCCACTCAGCACCTCATCCAGCCTAACCTTGGTGATCTTTCAGGGTCCCTTCCAGTCCCTAAAGACTCTATCATACTGCCTTGCTGTGCTTCTTCGTTCCTCTTCAGTGAAACATCTCAACTCTGGAGATCTTTGGAATAAGAATGTTTTCATTAACTTGAAATGCAATAAAACCTTTATGTGAAAAGTTTAAAAGTTATGTTTTAGCTACATTTGTCCTTCAGAAGAAAATGAGGTAAAGAAGAGCACAATTGAACAGCCTTTCCTTGACTTGTTGTGGGTACCTAGCTGTGTATTTTTTTTTTTTCTCAGTGATTTACTCAGAAGTCACTGTAATATTTTACACTGTAGCACAGCGTTAGCTAGCTGTCCTCCTTCTAACTACATTAACCCAATATCCTTGGATTTCTCCTTCAAGTTGTGAACAAAAAGCTCTTCAGCTTTTTTGGAAGTCAAAAATGTGGTTATTGATTTAGTCACGAATAAATAAGTGCGTGCTTGAACACATAAACTGAAAAATGGATGTTGTTAGTACTGTATATTGTAGACAATCTGCTTCATTCTAAGGAACTATGCACAAGAATACCAAGAGTTAGGCACACATGTGCATTACTCCTGAGCCTTTATAACCTTTTGAGACTATCTGTATTTATGTACTGGTGTATGCTAAAACACATTTTAGAGTCAGGTCCTTCTCAGACCACACTGAGGAAGAGGAAAAAAAGGACTTTCACACATGAGTGAAAACCAAGCACATGTGGGAAGATACTTTTGAGGATGTTTCACCCTGAGAAAAATCAGAATGCACTTGCATAGCATGTCCCAGGGAATCTGTGGGTTGTGTGAGGTAGATACAGACTCTGAGGCCCCTTCTACAGTGTGATCGTAGACAACATTTTTGAAGTGGTCTTTTTCAGTTTAGGTGAAATATGTGATTTATAGTTACAATCATAGAATCATAAGGAATTGGAAGGGACCTCAAAAGATCATCTAGTCCAATCCCCCTGCCAGAGCAGGCTCACCTGACTGGAGAAGCCATGGAATCAAAGTCACTCAGGGTAGGAAGGAACCATCATCCAGTTCCAACACCCCCAGCACAGGCAGGGACACCCCACCCTAGACCAGGCTGGCCAGAGCCCCATCCAGCCTGGCCTTAAACATCTCCAGGGATGGGGCCCCAACCACCTCCCTGGGCAACTCATTCCAGGCCTTCACCATTCTCACAAAGAACTTCCTCCTCACATCCACTCTAAATCTACCCATCTCCAGCTTTGCTCCATTCCCCCCAGTCCTGCACTACGCACCATCCTAAATAGTCCCTCCCCAGCCTTTCTGTAGGCCCCCTTCAGATACTGAAAGGCCACAATAAGGTCACCTCGGAGCCGCCTCTTCTCCAGTTATGTCTTTACATAGCACAGTGATATTTGTCTATGTGTAGTTGTTTCTACTTGTCCTAATACATCTTAATTTCACAAACATCTGTGCTTTTTAAAGGCTTCTCTACATGCTGCTTCTAGTTTTTGTACTAGCTACGTATTTTGTCTGCTGTACAGTGTAAAAATCCGTACTATCACATTATTAATGCAGCACAATGAAAAACATGATTATATAAGGACAGGTTTTTTTGACGCTGAAAAGACATATGTTTTTCTGGTGAGAAAAAAACTAGCACCAAAATGTTTATATGCTTAATTAATTTGGCAAATTCAGTCTTCTGAGAGCAAAAATAAATTAGTGCAATAGTTGTATGTAGACCAGACTCGAAAAATGAATAACATCTTTGTAGAAGCATGATTTTCTGATATTAACTGGCCGTTAAACACCAGATGCCCGGTAGCTGAAAGTCACCAATTATTTGAAGAGGAGAAATATCATTACACAACCTAATAGAAGTTTCTTTTCCAAAGAATCCAACAGCTAAAATTTAATTAATATCTATTTTAATAGCTCGGATATTTCCTTAGTTCAGATGGTAAATGCTGAAACTTTAAGAAAAAGAGAAAGAAGGACATTTCCTCACTATGCCTGAGTGAAACATTGCCACTAAAAAACTGAGAAATTTTTGTTATCTTTGTTAACTTCTTTATGTCAAAGAAGTTTGTTGCTGAGCCATGGCCATTCTAGAGTCAGGGAAATGAAGGAAAGCATGCAGATTACACTGGAAATACTCAGAGCTGCTGATCAATACAGTTCAGTGTTCGAGAACAGTTATCCAGGCAAACATGTAATTGATCTGTGCTTCTGCAATCCTAATGCTTCACCATTTATGGAGGGAAAATGCATTGCCATCATATGCTCAAAAGCACAAACAGAGAGGATTTGGTAACTGAGGAGCTAGGGAGTACAATTGTATTGTTGCCTTGTCCGTTCTTTCTTGGGAAATTAAGCTTCACTTCCCTGATTCAGTTTCCAACAAATGAAGGAAAGAATTAAAGGTATATAATGAAATCCGAAGCTGTTGTAATCCCTTTGGAAATTAATGTTGCAAATTCTAATAATCCAAAACCTTGATTGCAACCACTCTGTTCAATCAAACAGACAAAGTACTTATAGCAGGCTGATTTTGTTTGCCTCTTTATTCTTTTGACTTTCTGGGAGATAGTTACACTGCAATGCATGAGGAGAGACCTCTAAAACACTTGATTTTCAAATGTCTTCATATTCAGAAATTATGGTAGTTAATTATAGAATCATACAATACTTGGGTATGAAATGGCCCTTTAAATGTCATCTAGACCAGTTCCCCTGCACCTTTATTAGGTTGACCAGAGCCCCGTCTAACCTGGCCTGTAATGTCTCCTCTCTCAGCGTCTACCTCTCTCGGCAACATGTTCCACTTTTCACCATCTGCAGTCCAAAAAAATGTCTTCCTTGTATCTAGTCTACATCTCCCTTTTGTTTAGTTTACCACTTGTCCTGTTGAAAATGGCCTTCCTAAAAGTTTGTCCCCATCTTCCTTATAGTAAGTACTTGTAAGTACTGTAAGGCTGTAATATGGTCTTTCTGGAGCCTTCTTTTCTCCAGGCTGAACAATCCCAACTCTTGTAGTCTCTTTTCATAGAAGAGCTGTTGGATCCCTCTGATAAACTTTGTGGCCCTTGCCACAACAGCTTCATGGCTTTTTTTGTTGAGAACTCCAGATGAGTACTGGACACAGTACTCCAGATGAGCTTTTAGTATTCCCTCCCTTAGGAGTTGGGGAGAATATTAATCATAATGCATACATTGTAACCTTCGACTTAATGCATATAATGTAATGAAGGAATAAGAACGTAATTCCTTTAAAAGTGTATATTAATATCTCAAAGGAGTATAGCATTTTAAAAGCAGTCATTTGTTAAGTCAACCAAAGGAAAATGTTATTGTCTTAGGAATGAATTTATGAGTCCTCATATTTCCCTTATCTGGATAATAAACATAGCTTAAGTACAAAAAAGATGACAAGATTTAGATACCATTTCTAAACAGATAACTGATAATACAAACAGATAAATTAGAATGCCTGAGACACTTTTTTCCTTTTGAGGATTAGTCTTATTGATTTGTCTCATTTGTTTTCATTTTCTTATTAAGGATGTTGAACATACATTTGTAATCTCTTGCTAATTTTGTAGGAGAGCTAGGGGTAACTGAAAGCATCCATCAGCTCAGTGCTCTATATTAACTGCGTTTTACAGGCCCAAGCAACCACCTCTGATACTCTTACAGCTTGTAAATATTAATCTTTATGTGCATCTTTTTCCTTATTCTTCTGTGGGCGTGTCTTTCTTCTCTAAAGGGAACCCAATGCAAATATTGTTCTTAGGAGATTTTAGATTATTTGTTATTAAAGATTTTAGATTCAGATTTCAGTTTTCTAGTTATTAAAGATTTGATCATTTGCCATCTAGTACTGAACTGATAGTGTCAGTTCTAAATCATCCCTTATTTATGCTGTATTAGAAAAGTTTGATTGTTCGACACATCCACTTAGAAGCAGAATTATTTTGCTGCTATCTGATGCCATATAGGAACTAGATTTCAGTGCAAAAGTTATTTCACTTGTGATCTGGGTCATCCTCAGCAGTACTGAAGTAAGGTAGTTTTGTTCCTTGCATTGGATTTCTGCCACGTTCTAACCTTCACTCAACATCTTAAGTTAAAATGCACTATTTAAGGATATTTGTAAAATGCCTGCTTTGTAATAACCATAAACGACTAACATGTACTCCCGGTAGCAACTCCATTTTAATTTAGGCTTTGTCAGGGAATCATTATGCCTACAGATAGTTATCTAATATGTTTCCCAGGCTGTGTAGCAGATACAGTCATCACAGCATCTCATCTCTGTTGTTCAGTGTCACGTGAATTTGTTTCTCTCTGAGGAAGTTACCATTAAAAGACTTTCAAATGAAGCTTTCATTATTTGCCAGTTGTTTTCACTGTAACAAAACAAGCTCAGCATTTTTTTATTCTTTGTTGTCCACATACTACAAACTAAATACAGTGTTACCTTTGCCATTCTGGTGTAATGAACCTTCATGTCTTAAAGGCAGTTAAAACAAAAGTGGTTTACAGTATCTTCTAAGACAGAGGTCCTCAAACTTTTTAAACAGGGGGCCGGTTCACTGTCCCTCAGACAGTGTCGGGGGCCAGGCTATAGTTTGTGCTGCCTGGCTTGTCCTGCCTGGGAGATGGAGGGAGGGAGAGAGAGACGGGGGAGCTGCCCGCCTCAGCCTGGCTGCACAGTCTGCAGGAAGTCATCTGTGACTTCTTGGTTTCCTTCCCCAACACCCAGTGGGTGGGGGGAAGGGTAAATACTGGCTGGCCTCATTGGAGACACTGGGAGGCCCGTATCTAGCCCGCAGGCCGGGGTTTGAGGACCCCTGTTCTAAGAAAACCAGGCTAATCACAGGAAAGTTAGTGAAAATACAGATATGTAATATTCATAAACATAAAATTAATTTGAATTTAGTATGTTAATATTTTGGAAGATTACTTCTGTCAAATGACCTTGTTTGAGCATTCCTGCTTGTCCTCCTCCCTTTTAAGACCACAAATGCCTCTACTCTCAGAAGGCCGAACACTGCAGAAACATGACTCACAGAAGATCAAGCCCTTGACTGCAACACAGGTGTAGATGCAGCATAGAATCATAGAATCACTATGGATTGGAAGG
>VXBP01007602.1:0-40512 GCA_013400115.1 Rhinopomastus cyanomelas
CCGATCAGTAATGATTCTATGATTCTATGATCAGCGTTCCACAATGACTTCAGCCTGTGTGCTCTCCCTTGTGCAGAGCACAGGTCACTATACCGACTGGCACATGAAAATTCCGAGCTGATTGGAAACTGGTCTTCGCTATTTCCATTGTACTGGTGATGGCAGTGGCACTTAGCAGCACAACACAGCTTGTGACGTGGTGTCACACAGACCTGTGCTTGCTTAGCAACCAGTGAGTACATTTGAAAGGAGACAAAAGGATTTCCAAGGCTATTGCAAGGAAAAACAAAGATGAAAAGTGGGCTAATTGGGGGATAGTATGCTGCACGTTGCAAATTGTATAAATTCTGGGGCAGTATATCACTTTATCTTATAAAGAGGAAGCTTTTCTTCATGTGCTCTGGCATCTGTTTATTAAAACTACTCAGTTCCATTTGTAATGGACCTTTTAAATCTCCCATAAAGCAGGGGTTACCTCATAAGTGGGGTAACCTCCTTAATCGTAAGGAACATACAGGCAGCATGACACTGTTCCTCAGATGTCAGAACAGGCTCTGCATCCCAGGGTGGATCTCAGCTATGCCTAACTGTGAAGTGCAATAATCACATCTTGGGAACACATTGTACAGGCAGACTTACCAGTTCAATCATCAAAATTAAGAGCAAAGTATTTACAGTCAAATTGAGATCAGAAGTATGAAGCAAACAAACCCCTGTGAACTCATTTGCAAATATACAGAGTGGGATGAAGACGTTTGAGTGCTCAAGGTTAAAACATGAACGTTATAGCTGAAGTGTTGTGCCTCTCTCTTGTTTACCTCATAACAAAAACTCAGCTATAAACTCTCTCTTCTGTGATTTACCCTCCTGCCCTTTACACAAGGGCAATGGGAACTATAACCCTAACAGAACTATGTAAAGAACATAGTGTGGGGTAAACTTTACCCTTTAGCTACAGCTGCTGAACTCATTAGTTCCATAGGACTAGTGAGATCCAGCAGAACAAAGAATTTGTCTCAGAGGATTTAACTCAAGAGCCTAAGAAGGTCTGATCCAGCTCTCAGCAAAATCAGAGTGAATTTTCCCAGTAATTTCAGAGACAACTGGATCAGATCCAACAGTCAGAGAATTCTGAGTTCAAGCTGAAATGTCTCCCAGGTTTTTTTAATCTGCTATTTCTGCTCCCTCTCCAGTCAGAAACTGCCAGAGTAAATGGGAAACCACAGAACAAACCTGGCTTAATATTACTTGGTCTTTGTTCTCCCAAAGCTACTCCTGCACATCCTAATTAACCCAGAAGACACAAAATGAGGCAAATAAATCCAGAAAGTTTACTGCACACACAGCTGTCTGTTATAAACACGAGACTGTACGGGGGGACAATACCAAAAGCAGAGATAGTGGCGGCATCCCTGCCTACACAGCGGGGTTTGAACCAGGTGGACTTTGAGGTCCCTTTCAACCTCGACCATTCTATGAGTCTACGAAACACATCTCTGTTTTAAAATGTGTTTTAAATACGCAAATAATTTTACTGAAAATAATTATTGAATGTTGAAAGCAAACTGCTCAAAAATATTCCTGAAATTAATTCCTTGACTTCTATAGAAGTTGATGGAACCAGGTAGAAATTAGTGTTTTCTAGGCAAAGATCTGGCAAAGACCTTCAGTGAATTTTTAGCTACCTAATGTCATTTAGTGCAAACAGAAGAAGCTGATGATATGTAAAAGCTGTCCCAACAAACTCCACAGATGCTGCAGCATTAGCTCTGCAGTGTGAGTAAGCAACTCCACTCCCTCAGCCCTACAGACACTCCACGTTTTCTGTTCTAACAGTACATAAGCTTGTCCTTCAAATACCTTCTGAAAGGAAGTATTAGTACTGGCAGACAGAGTGTTGTAGATGGACCTTGGTAGAACTATCCTGCTTTAAAAAGTACCTGCCCTGGAGCATTTGACAAGAATGTCAACCCTCAACGAGGTCAGCCCTGCAACTCTGAGCGGTCTTGTCGTGACAAGAGCAATGTAAACAACGTGCTAAGTTCCTCTCTGCAGTCACTGCCCTCATGTTTGTCTCGTGTCTTGGCTTGGTTTTATCATTTCTTTGGTGTTCTTGTTTTTATCTGAAGCTTTTATTCGAGGGCATTGAAAACCTAGAAAGAGCTCAGAGGTGGTAGACATGTCCACTCCAGTCACAACAGGCAGGACATAGAATCATAGAATGATAGAACATTAGGGATTGGAAGGGACCTTGAAAGATCATCTAGTCCAATCCCTCTGCCACTGCAGGACCACCTAGACCAAGTCACACAGGAACACATCCAGGCAGGTCTTAAACTTCTCCAGTGAAGGAGACTCCACAACCTCCCTGGGCAGCCTGTTCCAGTGTCTGTCACCCTCACTGGGAAGAAGTTCCTTCTCTCTGGGTTGCAACTTCCATTCCTAGAAGATCTTTACCCCAAATATCAGGATTTCTTACAAGTTTTCTTCATTTACAGGGAATGCTATTTACTCTAAAACAGCTTAGAGGAACATGAATGATGCCCAGGAAGGTGGCTGAGGCCTCATCCTTGGAGATCTTTAAGGCCAGGCTGGATGAGGCTCTGGCCCGCCTTATCTAGGGTGGCCATGGGCAGGGGAGTTGGAACTAGATGATCCTGTGGCCCCTTCTAACCTTAACTGACTGTATGACTTGGTCTAGGTGATCCTGCTGCGGCCGGGGGATTGGACTAGATGATCTTTCAAGGTCCCTTCCAATCCCTAATAATTGTATGAAGAGACTCAGCACACTTTCTAGTGGCTGTTGGATCCCAGCAGCCAGGAGCCTGGTGAATGGCTGAGCCCAGCACAAGAATCATAGAACCATTAGGGATTGGAAGGGACCTCAAAGATCATCTAGTCCAACTCCCTGCCACAGCAGGACAAGAAGTAAATGTCTGGGCTGGACCTGGGATTGATAGATGACATGTTCCTTTCTTTTTCCCTTCATGGGATATTTTCTTTTTGGAAAACGGAACATGTCCATGTTCTTGGGACTAAGTCATTAAGAAACAGCTGAGAATGGTGCAATGCTCTCAGAACACGGATAGCCACCTTAGCTAGAGCTCTGAGCAGGACTCAGGTGGCCCACTGCAGCAGTCAAGGCAAACGACTTTGCTGAATGGAAATAAAACCCAACAACATTAGAAGCAAGGAAAAATTATTTGTTCTAAGGAAGAGTGTAGGAAAAACAAGGCCCTCTTAATGCTATCCTTTCCGTTGTGTTCATCTTGAATAAGCAGTCCACACCATGTGTTCTTGAAAGGGGCTGCTCTGAGCAGATGACTGGCAATTCCACACCCCTGTGAGAAGGTTTGGTTGGGTTTTTCCATCTGTACAAATGACTTTTACTCAAAATGGCCACTTGGGAGAATTAATACTGAGCAGATTCCTGCAATCTGCGTAGGTTCGTTTGCACCACGATTTCTGCAGAGAGAAGAGTAGCCATTTGCTCTGATCACAGCTCATGTGAAAATATCAGCCAGACTGGTTTCAGAAGGTAATGTGGAAATGTCACACAGGAACCTGTCCAGTTGGGTCTTGAATATCTCCAGTGAGGGAGACTCCACAACCCCCCTGGGCAGCCTGTTCCAGTGCTCCGTCACCCTCACCGTGAAGAAGTTCTTTCTCAGGTTGATGTGGAACCTCCTATGTTCCAGCTTATAACCATTGCCCCTCGTCCTATCACTACATGACACCGAGAACAGCCCAGTGCCATCAGTGCCATCCTCCTGACACCCACCCCTCAAATATTTTTTTCCTTTGCTCTTGATGATCACCAGTTTGTCCATGAAAGAGAATGAACCATTACAGGGCACCTGTCAACCACACGGACGAACGAAACAAACTGCCAATAAACTTGAAAGTAAACACAGTTATTATTTAACAAGCAGCCTCCCATTACTAACCTCATTAGTGCTTAGTTTAATTATGTCCCTAGAACGCCGGCTTAATGTTGGCCATAACAGTTAATGAGCTGGTTCTTTCAAACTGGTCTGCTCCCATTACCCAGCAATCTGATCCGGCTAACTGCTGCACCCCAGCGAATACCCAGGAAAGAAGGCAGCAGTAGCCACGAACTCTGCAGCTCTACTTTGACTGTCAACAGCCTTGGGAATCGGCAGACCGCCTGCCAGCACAGGTTTATGCTAGATCAGGCGTAAGGCCATAACCACACTTCTGTAAAAATAACTGCAGCGCACATTATGGTGTTTAGTCACCTTTTGTGGTCTGCAGAGGGATCTCAGAACCATTAGGGATTGGAAGGGACCTCAAAAGATCATCTAGTCCAATCCCCCCTAATTAGCACTAATCACATAATGCCTGATAGAATGAAGCAAAGCTTTCTTCTGCCTTTTGTCAGTGTGACTATTAAAATTGGTACTTGGACCAGAAGAATTAATTTATTCCTGTTTGACTCTTAACACACTTGGCCATGCATTTTTTTGGCCCAAAGGTCAATAAAGTAAATGTTGCTCCAGAAGATTGAATCGGACAGGTTCAGTTAGTAAGGCCAGAGAAGGACCTGGCAGAGATGTTCTACACCTCACTCGCTTTATGCCGCTGCCTCAACAAAATGAGCAGACATTAAGATAGTTCAGGTGGAAACCTAAAGCCAACGTGGTGACTTCTGCCCAGCGATCCAAACCAATGACTTCTCTGAAGCAAAGCAACAAAGTGGTGTCTGTGGTAGCCTAGCAGTCTGAGGATGCGATCAATAGGTAGGATATTTTATTTCCTGGGACAGTAAATTGCAGTGCTCAGTTACAGAGGTCTCCATCAGAAAATAGAACTGATGGTCAAGAAAAGACATCCAGTATAGGGCGCAGAGAATCTGTCTGCCTTCTCATGCCAGTGGTTTTCACACAATAATCACAGAATCATTAAATCATTAGGGATTGGAAGGGACCTGGAAAAATCATCTAGTCCAATCCCTTCAGTCCAAACAGATGTTGTCTGAATGACTAGGGGAATGTTGTCCCCTATTTAATAGAATCATAGAATCATAGAATCATTAGGGATTGGAAGGGACCTGGAAAAATCATCTAGTCCAATCCCTTCAGTCCAAACAGATGTTGTCTGAATGACTAGGGGAATGTTGTCCTCTATTTCAAAGGGGACATGGTCATTTTGCAGGATGGCAGGGGGTGCAATTCCATATTCAGTAACTGCACAGGGTGGGAAGGCAGCTATATTTAAATTTTGAATTGTAAATTTTCATTTATAAACCAGAATGACCTCAAACCTGCAGGCTGTGTACTGCTAGATTGGGGTTTTTTTACGTCACTGGAATTGGAGGCAAAGACTCCAAGACAAAATAAGCAGTCAAACTGTTCACAGAAAGAAGAGTATTCCCACATGTTTGCTCTCTTCATGCAGTTTCCTAGAAAGTTGTTTGTAATGAATGTACAGTCCAAATGTGCCCTCAGAAACCTTTCAGATTTCTGCCAGCTATTTTGTAGTAACTTCTACATACACATATATGTCAATATAGGATGATCAGCCCCTCTCCTAAAGTTGCCCTCCTAAGATGCCAGGTCAAATTCACTTAAATCATCCCAGATAGATATTTTCTCAGATTGTACTTAAAGCTTCCATTGCTGGGATTCCAACTCCAGCACTTCAAAGCTCTCATATTTCAGATTAATTGTAAAATATTCAAACTACTTATTAGAAATCAGATTATTTCATTAATTTCTTCCTCAGCCAATATTTGGAACTGTTGATCCCGTTCATTTTCTAAACAACCCTTTCTATTTATAAAAGGCCATTTTCACTCTGCATTTATTTTCTAGGCTAAAAAAGCTTCCTTTTTTCAACTTTCCTTCACGTTTTGTGTTTTCATAACTTTTTTGGGGGGCTTGTTTCAATTTACTCCCTCACACACTTTCCAAGTGTAACGCTAAAGGCCAACGTGATTGTGAAGTGAAGAACTAGGACTCACCAAGATCAGAGCGACTGCAGCAATCTTCTCCCGGATACAATGCAGAGGACTTATTAACTAATTGCTAACATTAACCTTTGTTGGTTTGTCTTGAAAACCATTATTCTACTGGCACAGGTTCAATTTGAGGAGACCAAGGGATTAGCTGGATATATGTGTGTCGTGCTTGCTCCTTAGCTTTGCACATTCCTCTGAGAACCAACTGAGCAGAGGTGAATAGGACCCAGCAAGAGGCGCGTAAACACCATGTAAAGAGAGATGGAGAGAGAGCACAACGTTTACATAAACTGCAAGTAGGGAGCTAGGGAATTCAACACTGAAAGCATCCTATGCTATGCATGTAGAAGTAAATCAAGCATTGGGAGGGAACAGCCCTGGGCAATTGATTTTGTGTCCTGTATTCTTGGCTTGCTTTAGCCAGTCAGGTCTATAGTCTTCCAAGAGCACTTCTGGTGATGCTTTGGGGATCAGCATAAGCCAAAAGCGTTCTTGATTGGCAACTGGCATGGAGCTATGCTGCTTCTTGGCTAGGAGTGTGCCTGCAGCTACTCTATGCCAGCACCAAGTAACAATCCCCTAGACATCCCTGTGTTATAGCAAAAGGTAGGATGCACATGTAGACTTCTTCAAAATTCTGTTTAGACCTGCGGACGCTTTCTGCACTTTGATTTATTGAAGTACTTGAGAACATACTCTCCAGCCAGTAAACTCACACTGAAGAATCAGGGAGCCTCCAAAGTTTGTGGACATAACATTAAGTGTAAACACACAGACAGACTCCTAGAAAGAAAATACAAATAAAACTTGTTTAATGCAAAACATTCAAGATGTGTTTTTTGAAGAGCTGGTTATGTGTGTCTGGAAGTTTTCACCAAGAAGACTTTTGTTGGGTGAAATTCTTTTAAACTTGGCTGCGCAAGGAAACTTAATAAAACTTTGGTGGCACCTGGGCCAATATGGCTACAGAAATTCCTTCACGATTTTGACGACAAGTAGGAGAGAACAAGGACACTGAAACTCCAACTAAATGTGACAGATTTGTCTTCTGGGGTTTTAAGACACAAAAGCACAGTGAATATTGAGGCAAAACGCAAGCAAAAATGATTCTGTAATCAGGCTCTGCTCTAAAATAATTAGAAATGCAAAAAGATGAGTAAATTACACTTAATATAGGATCATAGGATGTTAGGGGTTGGAAGGGACCCAAGAGATCATCGAGTCCAACCCCCCTGCCGCAGCAGGACAAAACTATCTAACACAGATCACAGAGGAACGCATCCAGGCGGCCTTGAAAGTCCCCAGAGAAGGAGACTCCACCACCTCCCTGGGGAGTCTGTTCCAGTGCTCTGTGACCCTCACAGTAAAGAAGTTCCCCCTTGTGTTGAGGCGGAACCTCCTCTGCTGCAACTTACACCCATTGCTCCTTGTCCTATCACAGGGAGCAAGTGAAAAGAGCCTGTCCCCCCCCTCCTGGCCAGCCTTCAGATACTTATAAACATTGATCAAATCTCCCCTAAGTCTTCTCTTCTCCAGACTAAAAAGCCCCAAGTCCCTCAGCCTCTCTTCATAAGCCATGCCCTCCTGTCCCCTAATCATCCTCGTAGCCCTCCGCTGGACCCTCTCCAGTAGATCCTTGTCCCTCTTAAACTGGGGGGCCCAAAACTGAACACAGTACTCAAGATGAGGCCTCACCAGGGCAGAGTAGAGGGGGAGAAGAACTTCCCTCCATCTGCTGGACACACTCCTCCTAATACACCCCAGGATCCCATTGGCCTTCTTGGCCACCAGGGCACATTGCTGTGCCATGGTTAACCTGTTGTCCACCAGGACCCCCAGGTCCCTCTCCACAGGACTGCTTTCCAGTAGATCACCTCCCAGCCTGTACTGGTGGAGTTTGTTATTCCTCCCCAGATGCAGGACTCTGCACTTGTCCCTGTTGAACCTCATCTGGTTTCTCTGTGCCCAGCCCTCCAGTCTGTCCAGGTCTCTCTGGCTGGCAGCACAGCCCTCAGCCGTTAGGGTTTGGAAGGGACCTCGAAAGATCAAAACTCTTTGGATTTAAACAGAAAATATCAGGTTCCTGTTACAAACTGTGAAGGGCTGGGAATGAGGAGAAAATAAGGTCACGATTCTCTGATTACTTTCACAGAGGTAATCATGGAGCCCTATGTGTGAATCGAGGAATCACGGAATGGCTCGGGTCAGAAGGGACCTCAGAGATCATCCGGCTCAATCCCCCTGCCCTAGGCATGGATGCCTCTCGTGGCAGTTATATTTTTTGATCAGTTTTGAACAAATTTGCCATCACCATACACATCAGAGGTATTTTTGAGCATCGTTTGTCCTCTGTGGTTCTGTGTGCTATATATACCCCAGTGAATATTCACTTTAAGAACTGCAGAATTCAACCTTCTGGCCAGTAGGCAAGCGGACAGATACCTTACACGTACAAAAGAGACCAGTCAGGTACCAAGAGAGCCGGAAGCTCTAGAACACTTGATCTCAAACAATTACAGGACAGCTGAAAGCATGGATTTAGGCTCTTTGAATTACCAGTGAGAGACACTGTTCCAGCTTTAGATCGAGCAGACATTTCAAAGCAGACTGTATTCAGAATTTAATTAAAGGATATGGGGTTTCACACGGGTTCAACAGTTGGGCCACACTAGTAGAGTTTGTAGGAGTTTCTGAAATCCAAGCAAATTTATAGAAAGTTGCTGAACCAGAAAAGAGACTGGGTCAGACAAAAGCTAGCACTGTCTAGACAAGCAACGTCGTCTAAGTAATTGGCCTGTTTGAACAATTGCCTGTTTTCTCTTTCTGCCTGTGTTACTGTTGGCCAAGTGCTAGCTTAGAACCACACTGAAAGAAAAGAGCTGTTCAGATTTTACAGCCTAGGGCCATTTTTGTTGTTGTGCCTGTAAGCATCTCACTGTAATTATGACTGGGGACCATCCACAATTCCTCCTGATTCAAAGAGCAAAAGCCAGCTCTGGGGGACTTTCTAACAAAAAATCCTAAAAAATCATTACCACAACATTCTTCAGAGTATCTGAGATCTTTGGAGGAAAAACAGCTGATATTCCATGAGATTCTCATGATCAGCCCACTATATCGCAGTCTAACTCACCATGATTGAAGTAAAATCCTGCAGTTAAACTTCTAGGGAGAGAATGGAATGAAAGCTGGTTTATTTGCTCTTATGTTTTCTAAATTTTATCAATAAACCTCTGAGAATCACTTACACATTATTAGAATGTGTAAGATACTGGAGGTTGCGACTTGGAATGGAAAATTACAGACAGCTCAAGAGACCCAGCTCCCTCAGCCTCTCCTCATAACGGAGGTGCTCCCTCCTTCATCATCCTCATTGCCCTACACTGGACTCTCTCCAGCAGCTCCATATCCCTCTTGAACTGAGGAGATGGAACAATTTGTTCTTGATGGAACAATTTGTTTTTGATGGAACAATTTGTTCTAGAGGCTGTCTCCAGGCGCATCAAGGACAGCAGGGTCATTAGGGACAGTCAGCATGGCTTCACAAAGGGAAAGTTGTGCTTGACCAACCTGAGAGCCGTTGATGAGGGCATAACCAGGTGGATGGATGATGGCAGAGCGGTGGATGTGGTCTAAGTATGAACAATGGATTTTCTGTGTGTCCCATGTCACAACTCTGTTGAATTGAAGTACTTCTACTACAGATTCTCCTCTTGCTACTAAGCACCATCACTGCCCTCTCCCCCCCAAATCTTGTTCTAACAGCATTTTCAGGATTTACATAGAATCTGAAGTATTTCCCTGCCTAAAGCAGGCAGTACCACGTGAATGCTGGAATCCAGGCTTTGCTGTCACTGGCAGTAGTTGGTGAAGCTCAGCACGTGCATGTAGAAATGACTGCACAGACAAAGCCAGCTCCCAGCTAGGAAAACATGCAGCTCTGATGGGATGTCAGGAACATTCAAGAAATAAAGACTATCCCATCAACACACAGAATGGTGCCTTCATAATGAAAATGAGTCCTGTCCTGCACTGGTAACTACCACCGCAGCAGCTTGCTCTCTCCTGGAGTCTCACAGACTCCCTAGTGGCATGGGCAGGTGTCTTTGGTTACGGTGCCAGCAATCTCTTTATCATCCAGTCCCAAGTGACAGCACTTAATGGCTCTGTACTATCTCCTGAAAAGGTGGAAAATGAACTGCCCAGAAGCTAAAGCACGTGGAAGTGATTTGAGGCACCACCAAGGGCAAGTCTTGCCCGATTAATCTAGGTGGCCTTCTGTAATGGAGTGACTAGATCAGTGGGCGAGTGAAGAGCTAGAGATGTTACCCATCTGGACTTCTGCAAGGCCTTGGACATGATCCCCCACAACATACTTCTTTCTACATTGGAGAGACACAGGTGGATTGTTTGGTGCATAAGAAATTGATTGGATGGTCACCTCCAGAGGGTAGTAGTCAACTGCTCAGTGTCCAGATGGTGTTCCTCATGGGCCTGTACTGGCATCAGTGCAGCTTAATATCTGCCCAAATGACACAGACAGTGTAATCTGCATAGGTTTGCAGATGACACCCAGCTCAGGGTGCAGATGATGTACATGAGGGACAGCATGTAGTCCAGAAGGACTTGGACAAGCTGGAGAAATTGGTCCATGAATATCTCATGAGGTTCAACAAGGTCAAGTGCATGGTCTTGCAGTTGGGTCAGGGCAATCTCCAGTATCCAAACAGACTGCAGTCCTGCAGAGAAGGACTTGGGGGTGCTGGTGGATGAAAAGCTGGACATGAGCTGATAACATGCGCTTGCAGCCCAGGAAGCCAACCATATGCTGGGCTACATCAGAAGTTGTTGTGGACCTGCTGAGAAAGAAGAGTCGGCTGGATGAATATCAACCCTGTACAAAGGGACTGGGTTTGAGAGTCAGTGGATTTATCTTCCTTTGCTTCTAGAATATTGCTTTGAACTTTTACAAGTCTTTGGCAGCAGAAAGTTGCTCACTTGTGGCTCTGTGGTGACTCATGAAAGGGAATGTGGCTTGTTGATTCTATTATGGGCTGGTAGTCACATTGCAAAGCCATAATTGGCAGTAATGGCCAAAGTCCCAGCAGCCATAACTCCTGGCTGACACGGCTGGTGGCTGAACTCTCTGTACGTTGTCCTGCTGTGTCAAGGTCACGCCATGCTGGTGTCCCAGCTCTACGGACATAGCTCGTCAGGACTGCTAATCAACACATTTCATAGCCCCTAAGTGCCCACACAATCTGTCTCTAATCCCTTATTCCAGGACTGACAGATTTAATAGCTACTTTTAAAATTGGAGGGAACACACAGAAAGAACTCTTTTCTAGCAGGCATTATACATAAAAATGCCAGTGTCAGCTGGCAGGCAACCTTCTGTTCCGAGGCACAGCTCTGCTGGTGAAAGCACCCAGCTGGGGGGAAAGGAGACTTGGTGTAAAGACAGTGCTGCTCAGCCTGATGCTCTCTCCGCTCCAGAATAGTGAGGGAGGGATGATCAGCACCTCACACAGAGCTGCTTGAAGGAGGGAGGGAGAAAGGAGGGAGGAAGGAAGGCAGGCAGGCAGGAAGGAAGGGAGAAAAAGAAAGAGTGAAAAGAAAGGAAAAGGAAAAAGGAGGGGAGAGGGAAGAAGTGTTAAACATTTCAAAGAATGATTTTAAATTGATGCACATCATTTGAATTTAAGTCAAAAAGCCTACTATCAGTTTAGTCTCCAAGAACTGCTGTTCTTTGCACCCATCAAGTCTGTCTTCATTGTTTTCTCTTTTACAGTCCTCCGTTTGGAGTGTTTGCTCTCTATGGTTTTCAAGTAAAGGCTTGAATTTTCACCGTGGGGAATCTGTCCTGGTTTGTTTAAGATTAGGAAATTTAAACTGAAGTCATCCACTGTGAGAAGCTGTTTGCCAAAGACAAAAAGTACATTTACCTCAATAATTGGGTTTAAATCAAGCTCCAGTCAGTAGGAGGAAACCAATGTTCCAGCAGCAGTTGCAGCACAGAGGGGTTTGCTGTTCTCCATTTTCCCCTAAATATATTAATCTCTGAGGTAAAGCTCTTACATAAACCTTGTAAAGAAAAACATCCGAAGGCTCTGAATTTCCATCCTGCTAAGCACAAGAAAGCACTGATGAGTCACTGCGAAGCTTTTCTCAACTTATCTGAGCACGTCTGACGTGGGATTTGGGTTGGAGATGCATCGGCACAAGTGCACTCAAAGTATATCCTGGGGTTTTCGGCTGCAGTCTAGCTGGGAGGATCTGAACCTTTACCTAGGGCTGCCTAGAGAGAGGAATCAGTCAGAAAAGACGCACAAAGGTTCGCAAACACGAGAAAAACCAACTCACCACTAAAAGCCAAACAGCCTCAAAAGGTCGGTGCTCTGTGGTTTGGCTCATCTGTATTTCTGGCAAAGAGGCACATCAACACTGGAGCACGCAGCTCAGCTGCAAAACGTGTCCCTGACACACTGGGGAAGCGATTGGAGGGGTTCAGCCCCCTCTGTCTACATCCTTGCTGCTCCTCAGGGACAGTGACGCTTCAGTGCTGCCAGAGGCAGTGCCACTGCTGCCTGTGGCATCAAACAGCTCTTGTATTCTTTCAACATATAAACACAGAGCTCAGGAAAGGAGTTTGTGATGATCAGAGGTAGCGCTTAGAGCAGCTCTGGCTCAGTAGCTCTGGCTGCAGCTCACCACACTGCACTGGGTGCCCCGGAGGCACTCGGGCAGCTGCCCTGGGACACCCACTTTGGGACAGTCTGTAGGGTAAGTGCAAGCACATGTCTTCAGCCTTCCCTTCTCCTCTCCAGACACAGCACTTTCGTCAGGACTGATCCTTCTAAGAACACGCATCTGCAAAGGCAGAGGAGCGATAGGCACAGCCAGACACTTGGACGAAGACATAAGACACCAACTCTCACAATCCTGCTGAAGTGTCAGAACAAGCGATAAATGGGGACACCCCTTTTTTAAGGATTTTATTTCCTGCTCTGGCAGCCAATCCAAGTCTTGACTTCATTTCTTGTATTTTGTCAAGGCTATAATTAGCATTAAACTTGTGATGAAGATTGGCAAAGCTGAGGTAAGCAAGTTGTTTGTAGCTGCTGCTCCATTCTAAATCCTCCTAGGGACCTTGCCTAGGCAGGGACTTCCTGCAGTTTTCTGCGTGATCAAAACAAACTACAAGGACCTGGCACCAATCACTAGAACAGAGAATCACAGAATCATTAGAGTTGGAAGGGACCTCAAGAGATCATTAAGTCCAAACCTCCCACCAGTCAAGACTGCCTAAATCACCTTGCACAAGGCTGCATCTGCGTGGGATTTTAATATCTCTGAGGAGGCTCCACAACCTGGTCACAGGTCTCCAACTTGACTCTGCCCCACGGATATTGACCCTCTGAGCTCTGTCACACAGCCAGCTCTCAACCCACCTCACTGTTCACTCATCCAACCCCCACTGCGTGAGTTTACTAAGGAGGATATTATGAGCGACAGTGTTGAAGGCCCTGCTGAAGTCAAGGTAGACAACATCCAGTGCTCTCCTTCCATTCTACCCAGCCAAGTAAGACATAAGAAAAAGCTCTCAGAAGTCCTGTTCCCTCTGATGAATCCATGCTGACTACTCCATATAACTGTCTTCTCCTCCAGAAGGTTAACATGGCATCCAAAAGAATTTCCTGGGTCATCCTTCTTAAAGACTGGAATGACACTGAGCTTCTTCCAGTCCTCAGGCACCTCTCCTGGTCTCCACGACATTTCAAAGGTGATGGGAAGTGGCCTGGCAATAACACCAACCAGCATTCTTAGCCCTGGTGAATGCATCACAGAATCACATGGATGTATGGATGTCCAGCTTAGCTGAGAGCTCCCTAACCTGGTGCTTCTTTACCAAGGGAGAGTCTTCTCTTCTAAACATCTTCTCTCCAGGGCTTGATTTAAAAACCACATAGATTTTCCTTTCCTGTTTGTCAGAGTCCCTCTAACATTCAGTGCAGATGTAGCCTGATTTTAGATCCCAGCATGTTCAAAACTGCCCTTCATCTCCTGTCCTGATCACCAGTGCTTGTGACATACACAAGACACGCGTGTACAACACAGGCACTTGCACGAAGCTGCACACTGCTGCACCACGTCTTTCCCACAAGCTCAGTCAGACTCCTGGAGGTGCAAACCGCTTAAAGCCACCACGGACACGCTTCATGTCGCTATGTTTGCACATCAAACAACACTGAAACGCTACCTTACGCTGGAAAACACACCCCAACTCAATTTACCAGGGAACAGTCAGGGACAAATACCACAGCACAGCCTCTGCCCAGGTGCATTTTTTCCCTTCAGTGAAACACTTGAAGTGGAGCATTCTTTTGGGAAATGGTATTTCCGCACGCGCTTGGTGTCGAGAGACACTGCTTCTTTTCAACAGGTTATTTCTACCGCTCAGCTAACTGCTTCTCTTACGGCGAGTGTTCTCTGCAGGGCCGTCAGCAAACAAAATCTGTTTGCAGAGTTTACCGTGACTACATAAAGAGTACATCTGAAGGAAAAGAGAGGTGGGCACAAGCCAACCTGATGGGGCTCAACAAGACCAAGTGTAAGGTCCTGCATCTGGATCAAGGCAATCCTAAGCACAAATACAGGCTGGGCAGTGACTGGCTGCAGAGTAGCCCTGAGGAGAGGGACTTGGNGATTGAGAGTGGATGTGAGGAGGAAGTTCTTCACTGTGAGAGTGGTGAGAGCCTGGAATGGGTTGTCCAGGGAGGTGGTGGAGGCCCCATCCTTGGAGGTGTTTAAGGCCAGGATGGATGGGGCTCTGGCCAGCCTGATGTAGGGTGGGGTGTCCCTGCCCATGGCAGGGGAGCTGGAACTGGATGATCCTGTGGTCCCTTCTAACCCAGACTGACTGTGTGACTTGGTCTGGGTGACCCTGCTGTGTGTCAGGGGGATTGGACTGGATGATCTTTCGAGGTCCCTTCCAATCCCTAATGATTCTATGATTCTAAAAGAAAGCACCACAGAGCAGTGGTGTTAACATGACTTATAACGGAAGAGAGTGAAGAGCCGGACATTTTTTCCTGGTTTTGGAATCTTTCCATTGTTGGGTTGCTTTGCCACAATTTCAGGTTGCCTCTGCTGTCCAACAGAGACAACGCTGAGGGACCTGTTCTGTCACCCCAATCACAATAACTCCTGCTCCTGTTGGGATCCTGAAGAATGTGCCAGATTGTTCATGGCATTCCATGCTGAAAAACAGGAATAAAAATATCAAGGCTCTTCCAGCCTCTTCTTGTGTTAACCCTGCTGCCTCTGAACCTCGTGAGTCAGGAACCCCGCTTGACGCGGTGTTTTGGCAGCACGAAGAAGAGGAGGCTGGGAAGCTCCCTGCCTGGGGACTTGCTTGCGTCTGCCAGCGTAGGTCACAACGTGACATTTATTTTAACGAGGGGGTGTTACGTCTCACGTCTGCCTGTGATAACTAGATTAAAGCAAATGGAAAAAGACATAAAAGCCAGCGACTTCTAAAACATCAGACATTTCTACAGCTAATGAGACCACTCTATTAAATTAGGAAAGATAAACACAGTTGATCCATAAGAAAGAATTCTTTTTAAAATCTTAATTAATCAGTTACAAAATTAAGCCATGTTTGTTAGACAGAAGTTCTCTCAGAGTTTCCCTGAAGAATTTCCCCCGAAGTTTCTCATGCTGGTTGCTGGCAGAGAAGATTCCTGAACCCAAACAGGCCAACAGCATGTTCTGGCACAGTGGCTATTCTGCTCCTTGTGTGACAGGCATGAAGAAGTTTTAAAACACCAGCTAGATGTTAAGGAAAGAGATGCCTTTGCCTGCTGACAATACTGTCCTGGAGTTTACCCTCCTACAGACACGGTGTGTTCAGTGTGAGCCGAGAGCGCTACGTGATGCCATGCAGAATGGGTTACGATGTGATGAAGCCCTACTGCTGGCAGTATGATTCACAAATCTCCTTCCATCCAAGAGACCAAAGTGAAAGCCAGGTGGCTGCTAATTGCTTTTAATCCAAACAAATGGAAAGGGGTTCCACAGTCACCTTTACTTTCACCTCACAGAAGTGGAAGAGACATCTATTTCCTTGCGGGACTGTACTTATCCTGAGACAAGAGCTGTCACAGAATCACAGAATCACAGAACATTAGAGATTGGAAGGGACCTTGAAAGATCATCCAGTCCAATCCCCCTCACACAGCAGCATCACCCGGACCAAGTCACACAGGAATACATCCAGGAAGGTTTTAAATGTCTCCAGTGAAGGAAACTCCACAACCCCCCTGGGCAGCCTGTTCCAGTGCTCTGTCACCCTCATTGGGAAGAAGGTCCTTCTCATATTGATTTTTCCTACGGAAATTTCCTGTGTTCCAGCTTCCCCCCATTGCCCCTCATCCTATCACTAGATACTTTCTTTTTCAAAGCTTAGTTGTCCGACTACAAAACAGAGTGAGAGATGGGTGAAAATCTTGAAGAATATGGCATTGTTCCAGGTTAGAATTTATATGGAATCACCTCACAGTTTGCTGTGGGACAAACAGGTGCTGAATAACGATCTGAAATAAACACCAGCCAGGCCATCATCACTATGGCTTGATGTGACACATTGCAAATAACAGCTCTTTCTACCTTGGGGAAAAAGACACTGCTTTGAATTCAGACAGAAACTACAGGGAAACCACTTTCACAACATCCTCTGTGAACTTTTGCTTCATGGTTGTAAGCTGGAACATAGGAGGTTCAACATCAATATCAGAAGGAAGTTCTTCCCAGTGAGGGTGACAGAGCACTGGAACAGGCTGCACAGGGAGGTTGTGGAGTCTCCTTCTCTGGAGATGTTTAAGACCCATCTGGATGTGTTCCCGTGTGACTTGGTCTAGGTGATCCTGCAGTGTTGAGGGGATTGGACTAGAGGATCTTTCGAGGTCCCTTCCAATCCCTAATGATTCTATGATTCTATGATATTGCTCAGCTGCAGCTTCAATTGTAAAAATTGCACAGACCTACTTAGGGTTGATTAATTGATAAGGTAAGGTTTTGGTGGGAGCATTTTCTTTGAAGTTTCCACGATTTCTATATTTGAGATTATTCCAGTAACTTGAAATTTATGTGAGATGCTGTCATGACATAAATTTTGGTCTAAAAAGTCCAAAGTAATAACTATGTCATGGTTCATACTTGCTACATGACCTCTAGGGTTCCATATTTTATGTGAAGGAAGTAAAAATAGATCTGTTCTCTCATAAGACTTCCTAGGTGTGAGGCAGTGCAGGACCTCCTCCGAGGTCCGGTTAGGATGACGCACAACATCCTTGGTGTATGTCACCTCAGCTTGCAGGGACACAGCAATAACAGCTTTGGTAGGAAGCCAAGACAGCTTCTCCCTAGGCAAAGCCTGTCAGTTTCATAATTTCCTTCTTTTCTCACTTCTTTTCTGCGTCATGTGATTCCCAAACCCATTAACTGCTCAGCTTGGGTATCAGGACTCTGTCACTACTTGTGTAGTAAATGTAACTTAACCAGTCACAGCTACCCATGGGGTTATTTAAAAGGCACACAGACCTCATCCTGAGTGGAGACCTGGCAGTGCTGGGTTGAAGGTTGGACCTCATGATCTTAAAGGTCTTCTCCAACCAAATGCAATCCACAATTCAGGAGCGATTTGCTTTGAATTTGTTTGGGGTAACCAGAGCTACTGTTTTATTTACTATTTTGCATTTATTTTTACAACTTTTTCAGTTTAAAAAGAAATGATAAGATGAAAGATACTCAGATATGATAGTGACTGTATGAAACGCGCGGCTAGAGAGACAAAAGTTTTGGCCTCTGGTCACAAGTGTCTTCCATTCTAAGTGAAAGGTTAGATTTTCACACGGTGCAAACCATTCTGTATTTTTAAGCATTAGCTTCCATTTCTCTTTCCAATATTAGATGTTTTCCAGTTGTTTATATACAGGTAATTTTGACACGAAGTTTGATACATGCACAAATGCACTAGAAGGCTGAATTCTCTGCTCCAGTAGAGAGCCACAAGAAGTGGCTAGGAGTGACCCTTTAGACACATGTGACGTGACAGCATAAATGCCTTTCGTATTGAGGACTGGCTGAAGTGGTTGGATGTGACTGCTCTCAGCACTGTGTTTACAGGAATTCCTGAGCTGCTTTGCAAAAGCAGGAATCCGTCACCTGCAGCCCACTGAAACTAAAAACTTTAAAGCTACTTCTGCAACAAGGTCAGAAATGAACTTCATCTGTAGCACTATGTCAGCTGCAGGACAAACATGTTCTACAGCTTCAGATTTCCCTCACCCCACATGATACATTTCTTTCTTCTACACCCCAGGAGCTTCATAGAATGATATAATTATAAAATCATTAGGGATTGGAAGGGACCTCAGAAGATCATCCAGTCCAATCCCCTCAGCACAGCAGGATCACCTAGACCAAGTCACACAGGAACACATCCAGGCGGGTCTCTAGTGAAGGAGACTCCACAACCTCCCTGGGCAGCCTGTTCCAGTGCTCTGTCACCCTCATTGGGAAGAAGTTCCTTCTCTTACTTATGTCAAACCTCCTCTGTTCCAGCTTACAATCATTGCCCCTTGTCCTAGTGCTCAGATGAAGGGAAATCAGCTCTCTGAGCCGCAACCAGTGCGTTTGCTTTGCATTTCAGAAGACAGCTTTGTGTTTCAGCTCTGAGTTGGGCAGTTGTCACGGTATCATGGAGCACTTCCAGCAAATGCCCTCCAAGAAGCCTTTTCTCAGAGAGCTCCACTGAGCAAAACATCACTGAAGGAGTATTTTCAAAACACTGAGCCCAGGGAGGCCTTTCCAGAATAATCTAACGCAGACTCTTTCCAGCAGCCATATCCACGTTGCCCGGTTAAGCTGCAGATGCTAACAGAACTGCAGCAGACTACATGACCAGCTTCGGTACCTGCTCCTCACCCAATCACCTTCTTAATGAAATGGAATTTCCTTTGGAAATTATCTCAAGTGCAAACAGTCCAGCCCTAGTGAAACATTACACACCAGGGCAAGAGAGGAGATTTGAGACTAGGTGATAAGCGGTGAAAAGCCAGTCAGAACAAGGTCTGGACTAAAACACAAGCCAAAGGCTAACAACAACTTCAGCAGAACAACTAACTAGTTTGACCGCATTACTGTGAGCGCAGGTCATCTTTTCATCTTGCTATCACTTGGCCAGTCTGTAGGGCTCTGTCTTTAATGGGACATTAATCAGGTTTAGCTGCAATGAGAAAACCCAGGTATCACTTCAATAGCAAGCACTGAAGATAGCTCTCAGAAAGGCTGCGTTTGGCTTGGCAACGAAGGCAATGAACCTGCGAGCCCCCCTTAGCGATAGCTGTCAGTGTTGAACAGGGTTTTAAAGGAAACATTAACGGGCATCACCTCAGTGAACTCGCACAGGCACAGCCTGGGGGTGACCTGGGTTCATTTTTAAACCTGTATCTCCACGGGCTTGCAACAGTTGGGCTGCCCAAGCAGCAGAGCTAGTGGGGACCATGACTGGTCTGTGTTCTGCAGTATGCCTCATGGTGAAAGCTGCAGCACTGACCTGATCAATGTGGTGAGACCTGGACACCAAATACATACTCAGATTACCTTCTAAATGCAAGAGTCCAGTGTAGGGTCTGTGACTCTTCCATGTTTTTTTCCCCTGGTGAGAGAGCACCAGATGCTTTCTTAGCAGGGATGATATTTTTATGGTTTTAAGTAACTGTGCACTAGTCTCTGGAGCTAAATGAACGCTCTTTAACAGTATCTTGCTTCTTGCCTCCTGGCCATAACACATCTACAACGACCCTCTCACGGCAGAGTGCTGTAGACATCCATCTCAGCAGCCTGACTCTCACACGTTACACGCTCCCCATGATTCTCAACAGTGCCCTGTGGAATTAACTGCCCGGATAATTGCTACATCACATGGAGTCATTAACACTCACTTTAAATTAGTTCAATCAACATATCATTTCACTGGGAGAAGCTGAATATTAGTCCAAGACTAGAAGTCTCTGAATACATTCTCAGTCACTTCTACACATTGTGTCCAGTAAAATGAAGAAAGAGGCGGTTGAGCTGATCAACTTAACAGATTTCAGTGGTTATTCTTCCTAGTGGTCAGAATTAGAGATGATGAGAAAGAAATACTTCCACAAAGAAAAATTCATTTGCAGTGTCCTACAGACTTTGCTCAAACATTCACTAGCTCACAGGTAACAGGCATTAGTAATGGGGAAAGGGAGATAAGCTCTGTTTGACACATGCACCTTTTAATCGTATGAGTTGGAGTGTATTTGAAGCCACCACCTTGAAGTGCAGGTTTAAAAGGGCAAAATTAAACCTGTGACCTTGGCAGACACGTGTGTGTAGTGAGGGAGGCTCAGTTCTCGTTCCAAAGGCTGTGGCTTAGGCTTCTGTAGGCTCAGGCCATAGGAGTGAGTTAAGAGCAGAAGAGTAAACATATTTCCCATAAAAGTGTATCACACACCCTGTTTGAGGGGAACAACAGTCACCTCTTCCTTGGGCCATGCTGCACTTACACATTTAGACTCACAGTATAATCATAGAATCATTAGGGATTGGAAGGGACCTGGAAAGATCATCTAGTCCAATCCCCCCGCCACAGCAGGATTATCACCCAGACCAAGTCACACAGTCAGTCTGGGTTAGAAGGGACCACAGGACCATCCAGTTTACTCGTCTCACTATGTCCTCCTCCCTCTGCAGGAATGCTCTAGTAAGTGCCATAAAGGATGGACAGTGCAGTGAGATGCTACCACTGGCAGAGGAGCTTATGCTGACAAACATTGGTGTCTCTTCTACCGCAGTGCAATTGGTAGCAGTGCAAAGCGCAAAGCGCAGCAGCAGGACTCGAGCAAATGTCAGTCTGCTACCTTACATCTCAGAAGCACTGTAGGAAAGCCCACAGGTATATCCTATTTTATAATTATCCTTCTAAGAACAGGTCAAAATCCCACAAAACCTGAGATCTGTCCCCAGATTTGAGAAAACTGAACACAGGTTTTGTTTATGTTTAAGAGGGGATGCTGATGACATCTGACTCTAGGTAGGTGAAACTTACACAGAGAAATTATACAATCACAGAATCATTCAGGTTGGAAAAGACTCTTGGAATCATCAAGTCCAACCATCATCCCTACTCTGCAAGGTCACCCCTAAACCACATCCCCCAACACTACATCTAAGCGACAACTCATCCAGGGATGGGGACTCAACCCCCACCCTGGGCAGCCCATACCAGGGCCTGACCACTCTTTCTGTGAAGAATTTCTTCCTGATGGCCAATCTAACCTTCCCCTGTTGGAGCTTGAAGCCCTTCCCTCTGCTTCTGTTGCTAATGACCTGTGAGAAGAGACCAGCACCAACATCTCTACAGTGGCCTTTCAGGTAGTTGTAGAGAGTGATGAGGTCTCCCCTCAGCCTCCTCTTCCTCAAACAGAACAGCCCCAACTCTCTAAATCTCTACTCATCAGATTGATTCTCCAGGCCCTTCCCCAGCTTCTTGCCCTCCTTTGCCCTCACTCCAGCACCTTGATGTCTCCCTTGTACTGTGAGGTGCCCAAAGCTGGACCGAGTACTCAAGGTGCAGCCTCACCAGTGCTCAGTCCAGGGGGACACTCAACTCCCTACTCCTGCTGGACACGGAATTATCCTAAAGCTCCTCACTGATCCTTTTTCCTTCCTCAAAACCCTCTTCCTTAAGGCACCACTGACATCCTGAAAAATGTGGTTGTTTCATGTGAGACTGCTGCCTCCATGAGCAGCCCTGAGTCTAAAAATAAGTCTAAAATAATGAAACAGAAATTATGACAGATGCAGTGATAAAAGAGAAAGAACTCAACACTGGAGAAAGACTGATCTGCACCAGTTAAACCTCTACAAACTCCAACAGACTCACTGTTAAAAACTATCTCAGACAGCTTCAAGGAGCAGATAATGACTATCTCTGCGGGGTCTCAGACTGGGCCATGTGGACCATTGCCTGACCCAGTGCACATCTGGGGGCAGGTTTATCCCTGTTGAAGCAATGCTAATACAGGACATGATTTCCAAAAGTAGCTCATGCGAGACAGTTCGGGATGACACTAAGACAACAGGATCAGAGCCGTATTTAGTAGCCAGGTCTTGAGTCACAGGGAAGTTCACCACAGAAGTGTTAAAGTCATAATGATTCAGCTGCTGAGGGAAGGGTGAAGTGCTTCCTCTCTCAACGGGTCTGCAAGTTCCATTCAGGAAATTCCGCTGTGAGACGGAGCATCATCAGTGGATGAACTACAAAGCCAGCTCCCCAATACAGTGACGGATATCCTATATGAAGATATCCTGTAGAAGCAGGATGAGACTGGAAGAAACAGGCTGAACGTGAAGTCTGACTTCACCTTGGAGTTACCCTCACTCCATGCTGCAGTTGAGAGAATGTTTCTAATGGGCTACACAGGAACAATCAGTGCTCAAAAGCCTAGTATTTAGGGAATGATCTAATTAACCCGCCTGTAACAGAGACTATTTCTTCCAGTGTAAGAGTAAGGATTTAGAAACCAAAGCTGCTTACAACTACCTTCACAAGGAGTCTATTTCTACCAGGCACCTAAACCTGCACACACAGGCACACAAAATACCGTGCCTTGAGATTCAAGCTTTTCGCGATCAGCACCTGAATCAATCTGAAAAGAGGGTGTTCCTGACTTCCTAAAAGTAAATCCTGACATTTAACTCCTGATATCCCCCCCACTTTTTTAAATCAAGACCTTGTCTTAGACTCAACACCGCCACACTCTGGCAATTAGAACTACATTGAATCAGAGAATCATGAGGGATTGGAAGGGACCTCGAAAGATCATCTAGTCCAATCCCCCTGACACAGCAGGATCACCTAGACCAAGTCACACAGGAACACATCCAGGCGGGTCTTAAATATCTCCACTGAGGGAGACTCCACAACCACCCTGGGCAGCCTGTTCCAGTGCTCTGTCACACTCAGTGGGAAGAAGTTCCTTCTCATATTTATGTGGAACCTCCTATGTTCCAGCTCATGCCCATTGCCCCTGGTCCTATCACCAGATGACATTGAGAAGAGCCTGGCTCCATCCTTCTGATACCCACCCTTCACAGATTTATAGACATTAATGAGGTCACCCCTCAGTCTCCTCTTCTCCAAGCTCAAGAGACCCAGCTCCCTCAGCCTCTCCTCATAAGGGAGGTGCTCCACCTCCTTCATCATCCTCGTTGCCCTACGCTGGACTCTCTCCACATCCCTCTTGAACTGAGGAGCCCAGAAATGGACACAATACTCCAGATGTGGTCCCACCAGGATGCACCTTGCTTAAAGATGGTGGATTAACTGTGTATTTCATTTGTGTTTTGGGTTCTCTTGAGGGTTTCATTTGTGTAGAAATTTTTCTTGTGAGGGAAAAATACCCTGAAATAAAACTTTTTCTGAAAATACCCTGAAATAAAACCTTTTCTCCAGAACTCAGTCACCCGTGATTTGAATTAAAGTAAAATACAGAAAAACATTCTTCTAAGCCCTTTGTTTGTCAAACAATTTTCACAGAGATATTAGGACTTGGTTTCTATAAGAAGCCTTTTTTTTACATCGTTTCTGCAATAGGAAGGAGCCAAGTGAAGTGGCTGAAAAGTGCCATCTGCTGCCTCCAGGAGAGATAGCTGAAGCAGTCCCACCATGACTGGAAGAGCAGAAGTTCTGGTTTGGCCCTTCTTAGGCCACCACAGGAAAGATTAGGAACGTGGGAGGGGACAGCAGCACTTTTTCCCTTCGCTTTTGTGCTGTCTCAGACCCCAGGTTTTTCATTAGGAGCAGCAATAGAATGTTTTTCACCTGGTGAAATGGACTTCAGCAGCACCGACCTTTTTCTTAGAGCCCATCATCTGGTGAACCATGAGCATGGCTTAAAACAACCCCCGAAGCATATTCTTAGCTCTGTTTGGTACGTACAGACATTTCTATGTCTATATATAGGGATCATCCACTATGTTGCTTTTTTGGCCTTGGCATCCTGGAAATAATTCCATCCAGCTCCACTTCCCTAGCAGCACATTTGCATTTAAGTCAGTTGTCAGACATTAAAAATATGGATATAAAGCTGGGTTCTCCATCTGTTGGCTCATTCTTTTTGCTCTAAACCTCCTTTCCACTAAGGACTCCCAGGCCCCATTTCTACACAGCAGACAGAAGTGCCTCAGCTTGTATGCTCCTGAAATTTGGAGGAGCTCTCCTGGTGTAGCCATCCCAATTAATCCCGAGAGCACCTCTGCCTGCAGATGGTTTTGTTGCTCCATTCCTGCTCCTGTACCATCATCCCAAACCTGAAAGATGCCTCATTTGTCCTTCTTATTGAGAAAGAACTGGAGTCTCCTAAAACAGAAGACACATCACATACAGATACTAGGATGGTTGGTGGCAGTTCACTGACCACCACAGCTACAATAACCTCTCAGCTCCTCAGCAGCTGGACGATTTTCAAGTTCCTAAGAATGTTAATGAGAAGAAAGAGAAGCAAAAGACAAAACAGAGGGAAGGTTTCTGGGTGCAGTACCACCAGAGAACCTAGTGAAGGAACCTTAAGGCTCTAAATGAAATACAAGAGTGTTGACACAGACAGAAACCCACCCAATTTATGTATTTGTGTTTTGCCAAGGGTTTCTTTTGGACTTTACACATATAGTACGTCTCAAAGTGGTACAATTCACACTGAGTTGCTAACAGGGACATATTTAAGGTGGGACACAAAGAGGCTAAAGATGAGTGATTGCATGGAACAACTGAATAAGAAATTTTGTCTCTTATTTGCAGAGAATTATCAACTACTTCTTAGAACTTGCTCAAAAATGTAGTGACATCAGGAGTAACGGATTCCTTTCCCTACAGAAGCACATATGTGTTCAGTTGGAAGGAGCACGGGATGGCTCACGTAATCAAACTTTAAAGTGGGTGAGCAGTTCCAAAAAGCGACATCCTTTTTTATCGGTACAAAACTACAGGCTGTTTTATCTGCCTCACCCACGACTCGCTACCTTGAGAACGTGCCAAACGCAGGAACCAAAATAACGATGTTCTCCAAATGGTTGCGTTCCAGCAGAATTCAATCAGAAGTTCACATCTGGTAAAAGATAAAGCTATTTGTACTTCACATGATGTGACAAATATTTCTTGTCACGGTAGAGAGACTTGTGACTCCACTGCCAGCTCAGCTCGTTTTTCCCATGGTGGTAGAAGTGGACCTGGTCCACATCATTCTGAGAGGCTGCCTTGCAGCTGAGTTTCAGAATTCACTCACCGAAGCAGCAGGAGCTCCCATCTGAGGATACAATAATGATTTGTTTAGTTTAACTTATAATGACACCTGAAATCAGACAACACATGCAACAGATCAGAGAATCATAGAATCATTCAGGTTGGGAAAGACCCCTGGGATCATTGAGTCCAACCAATAATCCTACCAAGTCCGTCACTCAACTGAATCGCTCAGCACCACATTCAAATGGCTTTAAACACATCCAGGGATGGTGATTCAACCCCTTCCCTGGGCAGCCTCTTTCAATGTCTGACTACTCTTTCAGTGAACAGAACTTTCCTAATTTCCAGCTTAAACCTCCCCTGGTGCAGCTCTAAGCCCTTCTCTTTTGTTCTATCCCTAATGACCTGTTGGAAGAGCAGCACCAACATCTCTACAATGTCCTTTCAGGTAGTTGTAGAGAGTGATGAGACCTCCCTTCAGCCTCCTCTTCCTCAAATCAAACAGCTCCAGCTCCTTCAATTGCTTTTCATAAGATTGATTCTCCAGCCCCTGTGCAAGAAAGGTTTAAAGTGTTGATGATGGCTACATTCAAATTGCAGAAGCGCAGCATCATCTGTCTGACATCCCTTTCTGAAGGAGATCTGATGGCATGTAAAAGGACAAAATTAAACCCGTGGCCTCTTTAGAAGCCAGCCTGTGTTTATTCCCTCACACCCACCCTTTTTTCTTACAGACATTTCTGTACTCAACATTTGTCTCAGCAGCATATTTCATGTGATTCAAATTTACAACAGGGGAGAAAAGGAAAAGAAGTACCACTCAGTTCTCTGCTTGCAGAGGTTGATCTATAAACAAGTTTGGGACACTTTCTCCTGGTCTAAGAACCAAACTCAAGAATGAGCTCAGCGGACAGATTATTTTTGTTTGCTTTTGTGCTGAAAGAAAAATCTCACAAGTCACTGGAGTCGTGACATGAACTGCAAACATCAATGGATCCGAAGGCTATTTTTTCTCTTATTTATCTGCAGGATGTTTGTAACTGCCACAAACACTTCACAGCTCTTGACACATGAAGAGCTACCCTGTTTTCTGATAAACTAAATGACTTATTCCCATAATTATTATTAATAATTATAATAAAAAGCTGTATTTTTTTTATCAAAGGACATAGGAAATAGTTCATTACTCTATTGGTCTTAGAATCATAGAATCATTAGGGATTGGAAGGGACCTCGAAAGATCCTCTAGTCCAATCCCCCCACAACAGCAGGATCACCTAGACCAAGTCGCATAGGAACACATCCAGGTGGGTCTTAAATGTCTCCAGTGAAGGAGACTCCACCTATGAAGCCATCGTTTGCAGATGTCATCCTTTTCCTAGGGTCAAAAGCACTCCACCCTTGGTCAGGTCTTCTCTCCCAGCTTATCTCAAAGCTTTTACAGGCTGCACTTCAGAAAGATTATAGGGGTAGTTTGGATCTCCTTGCCCATTTGGTTTCAGATCTAGCTGCATGCTCGTCATGTATGCGTCTGGAATGACTGTACAAGTGGTATCACAGGAAATGAGATGTTCTTCCAACTGCTCTGATGAGAAAGGAGGAAAAACATCATGTTTCTAAAAAGCTGCTGAAGAGTTATGCACCACATGTTCTTTAGTAAAAAAAAGCAACCTGTATTCAGAGCTCTTCTAACACCCAACGCCTTCCCCCCAGAGAAATCTGCTTCTGCTTTCCAAAAAATACAAGCTCCCAACTGAAATGGCACATTGAAAAGTTACTGAGGACTATTTTAAACCTCCCTGTCTGAAAAGCAGGGCAGCATTTACTGCGTCCATGTTCAGTACAAATCTGTTGGAGGCACATTTCAGCGAGCCCTTCCTCCTGAGAAGGCGGAAATACAAGTGGAAGGTTTTCAAGAGTATGCAAATGGATTGAACACGAATGCTGCCAGTGGTTCGTACGGGCTGGGAGAGCAGCCCTGGTGCTCAGGAGAGTGTTGGGTCACAGCGTGATGGCATCAAGAAGTCGCTGTTAACCTGAACTCTGAATCTTGCTTCAGCTGCCAAAACAGGCATCAGAAATGCAGTGTCCTGAAGGCTCACCAAAGAACACCAAAAGCAGCAAAGGCTTCACATAGACCTGCAGGACTGCAGTGAAGAAGGGACCAAGAACAGAAGGTTAAGAGAGTGTCAGAAAAAAAATATCAGTTAAAAATATTCAAGTTTCTGAAATCAAACCTAGCATTGTGATTAGCCCTGCCCTTTCCGACCCACACGGTGCATCCCCATCCCTACTTGGTTTTCTGCACACACCGTGTTGGTGATGAGACCCCACGGCAGGCAACGCACCGCAGACCTATCTGGTTTGCAACAAACTTCAGCTCTGGGATTCTATCCCTCCTCTGGCTTCAGAGATGCATCACGGTAACCTTGGCTACAGGGTGGCTATTGATTCCAAATACACATCCAGGGTGAGAGAATCTCACTGCACAAGGGGGTTATTGTGACTGCTCTGAACAGCCCCTGTTCCAGCAGCAAACACAGAACCCAAGTGTCTGTTCACCCTGTGAGACGTTTTGCAGTGCAGTCTGATTTCCTGTGATTTTCCATGAGCTTTCAAGTCAGACCCAGCGCCCCGGAGGTACCTGCCGTACTATTTTCTTAGTGCGGCACAAACATAAGCGTGCTGCCAGAATGATGCCTTTGTCCAGTGTGGAGGGAAAAGCAATGGTATAAATTTCACAAGACCAACAAAATCTAAACCCAACTGCCACCAAGGCCACCACCGCAGTTGTTTCCCAACATGGATGGACCTCCTCAGACCATCCATGTTCTGCAGCTTAGCTCATCCCACCTACTACCATCCTGACTGATGCTCGCGTATGTTTCTCCAATATTTTAGTATTAATTTTAACTTTGTCACAGCAAGAGCTCTTACTGCCAGTGCTGCTCAATAAAAACAAAGATCTGGGTTAAAACTTTTGTTCAGATTAATGATTTAAGTAAAAATTGCCTGGACACAAAGTAATTTTGCAGCAAATCTGTGATTTTTAAAAATATTATTAAATGCTGCTAGTTAAGTAGATTTCTACACTTCTTCAGCAGCACAGCTGGTGGAATAGTCTGTTCTCTGCTAACTGTAGGTAGAAATAAATTTTATTACAGCCAAGTTATATTATATAGTCAATTGTACTTCAGGGGAGGGATGAAATTAATTAAAGCAAAAGCTAAAATAATTAGCATTCTAGTTTGAACAATAATCAAAGAGGAAGAGCAGCTTTGTGTCTCCTCTTGCCTACAACCCTTCCAGGGATGAGCAGCTCTCCGCTGGGCACTGCTTGCTGTCCTCTCTGCCTGGCATCAGTCACAGGGGCTGCCTTTCCAGCCACCACTCACAGCAGCAGTGAGGTCAGTGCCAGTAGATCAACTTCCAGGAGGACTTGAGCACTCATGCCCCCATTGCTTCAGCAATGCTCTGGTTGTGCTTCTGGGATCAGCGAGACCAGATACTGTGGTGTTTTCATTAATTGTCCATTCTTGAGGTAGCACTCATGGTTTGGGACCAGTTTTTCAGTAAGTGATACATGTGACACAACAGTCACCCATACAGCCTATCAAAGCGACCACAGCATCACAGAAAAGAGCCCATGCTCTTTTCTCAAAGAGTCAGAGCTGACAGGAACCCTTCCAAATGCCTGAGTTCTTCCAAAATTAATTTACTAATTTCCTACTTGGAAATAAATTCTGAACTGAACCATAGAGACAGCACTGACTTCAAAACTTCGGCTCCCTCAGCTTTTCCTCATAAGGGACATGTTCCTCTCCCTTCATCCACTTTGTGGCTCTGTGTTGGACTCTCTCCAGCAGTTCTGTGTCCTTCTGAAACTGAGGGGCCCAGAACTGGACACAATATTCCAGATGCAGAGTAGAAGTGGAGGAGAACATCTCTCAATCTACTAACCATCCCCCTTTCTGATTCACCCCAGGATGCCATTTGTCTTCTGGGACATATGGGCACATTGCTGGCTCACGGTCATCCTGCTGGCCACCAGGACTCCCAGGTCCCTTTCTCCTACAGTGCTCTCCACCAGGTCAGTCCCCAGCCTATCCTGGCACCTGGAGTTGTTCTTGCCCAGATGCAAGCCTCTACACTGCCCTTGTTATATTTCATTAAATTTCTCTCTTGCCCAACTCTCCGACCTGTGCAGGTCTCACTGAATGACAGCACAGCCTGCATGGGCATCAGCCACTCCTCCCAGCTTTGAGTCATCAGCAAACTTGCTGATAGTGCACACTAATCCCTCATCCAAGTCGTTAATGAATAGTGTTGAATAGTACTGGTCCCAGTACTGACCCCTGGGGCACTCCGCTAGATAAAGGCCTCTAACTAGACCCTGTCCCATTGATCACTACTCTCTGGCTTCTACCTGATTGTCCAGACCACACTGCCTCAGTCTGGCTGGGAGGATGCTGTGGGAGACTGTGTCAAATGCCTTACTGAAGTCAGGATAGACCACATCCACCGCTCTGCCATCATTTATCCACCTGCTTATGCCCTCAGAAAAGATGCTCATGTTGGTCAAGCATGACTTCTCTTTGGTGAAGCCACACTGACTGTCTCTAATGACCCTCTTGTCATTGATGTGTCTAGAGACAGCATCAAGGATAAATTGTTCTACCATCTTTCCTGGGATGGAGGTGAGGCTGACTGGTCTGTAGTCACTTGGGTCCTCCTTCTTACCCTTTTAGAAGACTGGAGTGACATTTGCTATCCTCCAGTCCCCAGGCACCTCTCCTGATCCCCATAACTTAGGAAAGACAATGGAGAGTGGCTTAGCAATGACTTCCACCACTTCCCTTACCACTCTTGGGTGCATCCCATCANCTTCCCTTACCACTCTTGGGTACATCCCATCAGGGCCCATGGATTTGTGTCCATCCAGTTTGCTCAGCTGATCCCTGACCCAGTCCTCATCAACGAGGGCAAACTCCGCTTTTGCCCCAACTTCCTCTGGGCCCTCAGTGGTTTGGGGCTTGATATCAGGACACAGGCCAGATGTATAGACAGAGGCAAAGAGGGTGCTCAGTGTCTCTGCTTTCTCTGTAGCCTCTGTTTTCAGGGCACCCACCTCATTCAACAGGGGGCCTACATTGCCTCTAGTTTTATTTTTACCTGCAGTGTATCTGAAGTAGCCCTTTTTGTTGCCCTTGACCTCTCTTGCAAGGTTTAATTCCAAGGAGGCCTTGGCTTTCCTAGTTGCATCCCTACATTCTCTCACTAGAGCCCTATAATCACCCCAAGTGGCCATCCCCCTCCTTCCATGACCTATGGACTTTATTCTTCCTCTTCAGTTTGCCCAGCAGCTCCCTATTTAACTAGGCAGGTCCACAGGCTCCCTTCCTTGACTTCTTTCCTGTTGGAATGCTCTGATCTTGAAAGAAGTAGAGAAGGAAGTCTTTAATTGAGGCCCTTTCCAACGTGGTGTTCTATGAGTCTATGTTTAGTAGCTTTTTTCTCACTAGTGAGGAAAGAGCAAAGATCATTTTTATGCAACTCGGTTTGCAAACCAGCATTTTGAAGTTCCACAGTAACTAGATTGTGGAATCAATCCTAAATACTTTAGCAATTCACTAATTGGACCAGAAATACCATAATGATTTCATTATCACATCTGCTTTCTCTTCACACATTTGTAATGAATTACTTATTAGTATTAGCTATTAATATTCTTAAGTTAGAACAATGTATATAAAAATACACATCTTCATGCCCCTGAAATAATGCATTGTGCTCATAAACAGCATCTCACTGACCTGTGGTAGCAAAACCTTTTGAATTTACATGCAAGGAAATGACTTTGACAAGCTGCCCCAAAGACCTGCCCTCACTGCCTGCCTCACACTGATCACAGCGCAAGCCATGCATGCTGTCAGTGCCTGCGGCTGCGGGCACGTTATGTGAAATGGCTTATACCAGAGCAAGCTGATCACAGCATTTTGCAAAGGTGAGGTGAATCTGTGTGGATAGAATTTTACAAACTGATATGTCAGCTAATGACCCACAAGTGGATCGAGCAGAATTAGTCCTTTGTATTTGGCCCCTCTCTGTACTGCCGGGACAAAAGAGAAGAGTCATCAAGGAGCCGACCGCCTGCGCGCACAAACGCACCCTATAGAAGATGCCGGGTTATTGGAAGCAGGGAGGAACGTCACTGGGAACACACAGGAAACCCAAGCCAAGGGTTGGGAGAGCTGCGTCCAGTTATCAGACATTCCCATTCAGACTTGAGAGCGGTGTTTCTGCAGCTGCTGTTTGGTGACAGCCTGTTCAGCCCCCCTCGGGCATCCTTTATGATTATTAGTGAATCAGAAATGAAATGACAACTGACCCGCACGGCGCTCGCCGGAGTCACGTGTTTCAGAGACCCAGATACTGCCTCTGCGTTGCTGTGTGACAAACAGCACGTACCTAGGGTCTGCTCTGGAGCGCCAGCGCAGATGAATGGAGGGAATTTGATGGACATTCTGAAGCTGATGCCACAGCAAGAACGACTGGTTTTGTTTTCTCTTTGAAACTACAGGTTTGCAAGCTCCTGTTCAAAAAATGAATTCATACACAAGTCTGGAAGCTTCGGAAGGTCTCGTGGAAGAAAGACAGACAGCACTGCTGTTTGGCATGTGTACACTGACTATCTCACACATTGAAAGAATACAGCTATGAACACTTTCACGCGCAAAAGGAACCACAACAGTCTAACGCCAGGCAACACAAATCTGCTGACTCCCTCCAGCAGCTCCACATCCCTCTTGAACTGAGAAGCCCAGAACTGAAGGGACCACAGCAGACATCTAGAAGACCAGGAAAGAGCTCTCATGTTTGAAGATGCCAAGAAATTGTATTGTTAATCTGAATCCTTTCTAACGTGTCCAACTGGCTGAGTGTGTTGCAGGCAGCCAAAGTTTATTGTTGTTTTGCCTAAACATATGGTACAAAAGAATGTATTTCATAAGTCTGCATTTCAAACAGGCTTTTCCAAATTATCTTGTCCTTTTACGAGACATTACAAGTAGGTTATAATCTCCTCATCTGTTGACCCTGTCTAGCAATCTGTGACAAGCATTTGAGAAGCAATTGGTACCTTTCCTTCTCCTTTAGCAGAAAGATGGAATCCCATCACACAAGACCCAGCACATGGGAAGGACATGGGAAGGATTAGTCTCCAGCTTTTAGTTTCTGGCCGTACTAGCAGCTCACAACTTTGCATGGTTGTTTCATATAACAAAATGTGTAAAATACATGTTTCCTGATACGCTCCCCTACGGCTTTTCACGGCCACGTTTTTCAGCAGCACAGAAAAATGCTGCCTCTCCACAGACAATCTAGTGAGTCCTTCTCCAAAGGGGCTCTGCTTTCAGAGAGATCGTTTTCTGAAAAGCTGAGTTTGCACTTGCTGCTGCTGAACCAACACAGACCAAGCATCTCCTAAAGGTTTCCTTATCCTAATAGAAAAGGAATGTGTAGCAACAAAAATCAGGCACACGTTAGTGAAGGGCACAGCAGCAGCCTGAGAAGGAGCTGAGCACCCGTCAGGCACAAAGCGCGTTCATTAACGCTTTGTGAAGACTCTATTTAAAGTCTCTGAAAGGAGGCCTAATATTGCCATTGTTCACCAGGACGCGACGTCTTTCTGTGTCAGGCTGGATAAGGGAAATGAAAGTGGGACCTCCCTGTGCCAGACAAGCTCCAGCAAAGACTGTCCTGTTTTGTTACCATCAAAATTTGTGAAATGAACTGAACTTAAAATATAACACTATCTCTAGGCAGACAAACAGGAGCCTGGTCATTGAACCTCCATTCATACAAGCTAGCCCAAACAATAGCCCTCTGTCTGCGGTCATTTTCTTATTAACAACATAATTTAAGGTGATTTCAGGAGCAGAAAATTAAATCATTCACAGTGGCTAGATCTTCTAATCACAAGACACTTTCATCTCACCAGCAGCAGTGCCGTCAGCACGTAGGCATAATTAGGACAAGCAATTGGTAATTTTGCTGCAAAGCAGCTGAATGAATAGAAACTATTTAAAACAGACTTCAGCTAAAATCTTTTACATTGACTCGGGCTGTTTACTTGAAAACTTCCATGGAGCTACATGACTGTCTTCTGGCAGCCGCTTCCCTATCGCATTTTGGGTCCCTAGACATTCATATTCCCTTAGCTGACTGGTGGTAGAAGCAAATTTGCCTTCTGGGATTTTGGAAGTCATCTGACAGTATGTTTATGTGAAACACAACCACGTCTTAACCCAGAGCGCAGGGGAGTGCAGTGTGGGAAGCTAACGTTTTTAGTCAAATAACCGAGTACCACAAAAAGACAGGAATGCGGACGCAACATAAAATGCAAAATGTATTAAGTGATAGGAATGTGAAAGACTAACATTTGAAAGGAAGAAACTTCAAAGCAACATTAAGTCAAGGATTTCCCTCTAAAGTGCTTGCCTCCTCTTTCATTTAAGGAGGCAGGAAATAATACACACGTCGTTGTCTACCACACAGCTACACACTGCGTTTGAACCTTCTGAATCTCTGTTATCAGTCACGATGCTTTACTGTTCCACAAACTTCTCACTTTCTCATTAAAACTTCATTCCCATCAGGACTCATTAGGCACAAATTACCTTTAGAAATTTCCTTTAGAATCATAGAATCATTAGGGATTGGAAGGGACCTGGAAAGATCAATCCCCCTGACACAGCAGGATCACCCAGACCAAGTCACACAGTCAGTCTGGGTTAGAAGGGACCACAGGATCATCCAGTTCCAACTCCCCTGCCATGGGCAGGGACACCCCACCCTAGATCAAGCTGGCCAGAGCCTCATCCAGTCCAGCCTTAAACACCTCCAGACATGGGGCCCCAACCACCTCCCTGGACAACCCATTCCAGGCTCTCACCACTCTCACGGTGAAGAACTTCCTCCTCACGTCCACTCTCAATCTACCCATCTCCAGCTTTGCTCCATTCCCCCAGTCCTGTCACTACCTGACATCCTAAATAGTCCCTCCCCAGCCTTTTTGTAGCCCCCTTCAAATACTGGAAGGCCACAATAAGGTCACCTGGGAGCCTCCTCTTCTCCAGACTCAACAGCCCCAACTCTCTCAGTCTGGCCTCATAGGAGAGATGCTCCAGCCCTCTGATCATCCTCGTGGCCCTCCTCTGCACTCGCTCCAGCACGTCCACATCCTTCTTGTAATAAGGGCTCCAGAACTGGACACAGTACTTTAACTTACTTCCACCATCATGGTCCCAGTAATGAACTTCATAGCATCCCACAAGTTTATCTTTAAGTGGTTCATGGGCTATTTAGAACTATTTCTACATCAGACACCTGTATGAGTTCTTTTGTACCGTAACGTGACTACGGGACATGCAATGGGGCAAACAGTTACTAAACATTGTCCCAGGTCACCCATAGTCTCTTGGGACCAAGAGAAATACAATACTAAGCAAACACAGGGTCACTGTTGACTTAAACCCTTGTCTGCACAGACGATCTTTCACACCCTTTTTAACTGCTGCTCATGCAAGTTTCTGGACAGTGCCTTCTGCAGACCTTCGTGATCTCCTCACAAAGAAGGAGGCTGGACTAATGGCAAAATTGGATCACCCATACTACTCCTACTTTCTAGTTTTTGTGCCTTGTTTTATCTTTTGTTCAGCTCTAACAAAAAACAAGATCTGTAAAGACCTCTGATTCTTGTCCTAGTTTTTTCTTCCTTACCAGATATCTACCGTCCTTTATCTCACCATCGTACGCCAATAACACAAGCAGGGCTCCTTGTTATATTCTGAAGCCAAGTGTGAAGTATGGCAGCAAGATGAGGTGAAATGAAATCAAACCATGAAGATGAACTGCATGACTGCTGCATTTCATCCTTGCTTTGGAGCTCCTTCCTGAAGATATTAGTGAGACACACACCACCAACCACATCAAAACTTGTCTGAAAACAGTCACAAGGATTCACTGATAAAGAGCATCAAAGACACAACTGTTAGGGATGCACAGGCCTTCATCCATGTTAAAATCCAGCAGAACTGAAAAACTACCAAAAGCTCTGGAACAGGTCATGTGGTAGTGCCTCAGCCAAATCATGAAACAACAGCTCACTGAAGTTTCAGCTCTAAGTTGTAGTCACATTGTCACAGTACACTTTCAGCTGGAACAGACTCGTGGGGACTTTCTGTTTTGACACCCTGCTTAAAGCAGAGCTAGTGAAGCCATTAGAACAAGCTGCTGTAGCTGAGTTTTCAAACTCTCCAGCGATGGTGTTGAAGGGAAAATGGGCAGGGTAACCAAAACCAAACCAGAGTCATACATTTTGTATAACAACACAAAAGTGATTAACTTTCCTGTTAACAGGTAGCAGCTGAGCAGTGATTTCTGTTCCAAGATTTCTATTCAACCACATGCACTCACAGATCAGACCCCAGCCCCTCTGGGCCAGGCAGCACATACTGGACCGGGGGGAACAGGAACTGTTTTGACCCCCTTAGTGTAGGAGGTGCGTTTGGAAGCTTGGTTTTGACTCTTGCCCTTCATGCTCTACCTTTTACATATCCCAACATTCTTCCACAGTGTTTCTCTCTCTTTCCAGCCACTAGTGACATAAGTCTTAATTATTTATTGCTTTCCAAATTAGATAGCAAATGTAAGCTGTCAACAGCCTTCCTAATCACACAGCCCCAGGCCAACCTCTTTGCCTTTCTCCTTGTCTAAGACCAGCTACAGGGATTCTGTTACTCTCCAGCCTCCTGCCCCCAGAACAGTGCCACAGGATGTGAAGCTCGCAGCAGTTGCATAACAAGGTCCATCTGTACGTCTTTGTTTTCCATCTTGTCCTGTATTAAGGGAGTCAGCGCTGGGCAGATTCTCATCGTCTCATCTTTTATGTGGCACCCCTGAGTGGACTCTGGTTTTGCTTTCTCTGTAAATTGCCATGAATTAGGTAAGCAGAGCACAGAGATTCCCCCTTTGTAGTGTAGAAGCAGTCTGCATTCTACAGAGACTAAGTGGCAATTTGTGTGCATAACAACATTTGATTTTAAAAGTTGTATCTGAAAAAGAAAACTTTAACTTAAGGTTTATGTTTTCTTCTTTGTGCTCATTTTAAATGTGAATCCTTTGTACAGTCATTGGAGTGCCAGATTTTCAGATGTCTAAGGGAGACCTTTAAGAAGCCTTCACGAAGGAGAAAAAGCATGGGTATTTTCAGATGAGCTCCATGGAATCCATCTGAAAACCACGCAGAACACCAGAGGAGGACATATACAGCCTCTGTGCAACCATCTCCAGTAAACACTGACTAAGAGGCAGTTTCATTTGAGCAGCTGCAGAGATGGAAGTTGCATAGAAATCAGTGTTGAGCCAGGCATACCTGCCTGGCACAGTCAGTCACAGAACCATAGAATCATTAGGGATTGGAAGGGACCTCGAAAGGTCATCCAGTCAAAGCCAGAAACAGGAAATACTGCAACCCTCACGTTCCTCAGATGGTTTCAAAGGTTAATGTTTAATGGAACTGATACTGCCACGGAGTGTCTTCAGTGATGGTGGTTAAACAGGCAATTCGTTAGAGGTGGGAGGGAAGCCTTATCTATCCACCACACGTGATAATCATTCCCATGTGACTTCATCAAGTTCTTTAGTACAAAGTGTTTTCTCTCACCGTAAAAGAGGTTGCTAATAGTTACTGACTTTACCTTGGCATTGCGAGGAAAAAATAATGAAAATTCACCTACTAGTTTGGAAATTACAAGTTATCATCCTAAGCATATTCTGATCATCTTCAGCCTTTTAGCACTGAAGTTGAATCCATCTCTGTAAAAATACGCACGTAAAATACCCTGATATTCCCTTGTCTCTGTCAGAACGTTAAGACTGGCAGCAAGAAGTAAAACAATTCTCATTTGCTTGAGCTAATGGGGCCAAATTTCCATGGCAAGTTAACTGGGAAGACAGCTCTCAAGGCAAGTCATAACAAGCCATGGGATTCCCATCGGATTATGGAAAAAGACGCCTCACTAGAGGAGTTTTACGTTAGATCAGAAGTGCTAAACCCAGTGTTATGTCATGAATCAATGAGTTTGGCAGCTACAATAAATTAAAGCAACACAATCACGTAATTTTCATGAACCGATGCTGTAACACACGATCGAGTGTGCAGACAATGACTAAGACCGTATCGGTCTGGAGATAAGCTGAAACATATTGAAATTAATCCAAAATACGGTACTTTCAGATTGTGGAAAGAGGAAGATGAGATTTCAGAGAATTATTCATATCTTTCCAGGAACGTGGCAGCAGAACGAGATCTGTGGTCTGCCTCGTCCTCCAGCAGTGCCAGAAGCTAACTTTGCAGAATATATGTACTGCCCTGGGTGCAGGGGATAATGTCAGACTGTTTGTCTGTAACTTGTAATCTGAAGCAAGGCAGGCAGATTTGTATTTCATTTCGATATTATACATTAAGTCATTATCAATTCTAATAGCAGTTATTTCCTTCTTTTATGCCAGGCTGTAAGGAGCCAAAAATGGGACTGGTTTCACTGGTACAGCAATCTGAAACTTCAGGTTGTATACTGCTTGTCTAACTGCCAGAAAATAGACATCCCAAAGAACAACCTACATTTAGAAGGTGGAAAACAATCTACATTTAGAAGGCAGAACAAAGATTGGAAGATTCTAATTGAAATTCATTTTAAAGAAGCATCATGTAGAGTAAATGCTGAAGTAATCATTGCCTGCTGGAAAAAGAAATCACACCATACATGCAGGATCACAGACATGCTCGTACAGATTTGCACGTGCTTCTCGCTTCTGATCACAACTGATTTTATTTAAAAGCCCTCCAAATCCTGTAGAACTTTTGAGAGTCACCTGTGGACTCCTGTCCTGCAGAGCTGGGTAACCTCTTAATTTGCTGTGGCCTGGAATCTGACCTCAGAGCAGATCTGCAACACAACACAAGCAAGTTGAACCCTTTAGATCAAATATTAAAAGTAAAGTGAAGTCTGCTGACAGGAAGCTTTGTTGCAACAGCAGTCCAGGCTGCCCATGCTCCGCTGCAAGCGGCTGGTATTTCACTTGGCTCATTTATGTCTACAAGGACTGCAGCACAAGCTCTGGAATGCAGAAGCCAAGATAACGGTATCGTGTGAACACTGTAGTTGGCCAGCTGTTGATTTTTGGAGCCTCAATACTCTCCAGGACTTGAGACAACAAATATCTTGAGACAACTGGAGTACATACTACAACATGAAAAACAGCGTTATCAGAAGGAAAGGTGTGGGTATGGGATAGCATGTTAACACAGATTTGTGGGATATTATAACACAGATTTATTCCATACTATGGTATCACAGAATCACAGAACCATTAGGGATTGGAAGGGACCTCGAAAGATCATCCAGTCCAATCCCCCTGACACAGCAGGATCACCTAGACCAAGTCACACAGGAACACATCCAGGTGGGTCTTAAACATCTCCAGAGAAGGAGACTCCACAACCTCCCTCCTGCATTTATTTCAGATATTTCTCTGACACTGCTGCAGTTAAGAGTGTTTTGGAATGGTTTGTGTTAATTCAGCATGTTTTACACATGGTACAGCTGCCTGAAGTGCAGACATTAGAGTCTCAGGTCTCTGCCCTAGTGAATACAGATAATTTTTGCCTAAAAGACTGGCCAATATACAAATCAAACATGCAGAAAGATAGGCAAGGAAAAGGAGCTGCCGGGCCACGAGTGTCACTGCAATCAGTAACGCTGTAAGCTGACATCTCAGAGGACAGATTAGAACTAAATTTAATCTCTTTCCCTGGTGCACACTGAAATGTTCAGGCCATTCTGTAATTCTAAAAGCCAGGAGTGCTTTCTTTTGTGCTACTAAAAAAAACCCCACGCCAGTAGAAAACCAGCATTACCTAGACAAATTGGCAACTAAAAGCACTCGTGGATACCAGAACCATTTTCTAGATGCCCCTGTAGCAATCAGAGCACAGCACAAGGCCAGTCTAATTTTAAGAACGGAACACATTTATTTTCAAGCAAAGGCCAGTCTGCCCCAGTGTTGGCTACTGAAAAGGTTTGCACGTAACTCCACTCATCAGCTGTGAAGGCCCTACCAGTGACACATGCCGTGCTGTCTTCTGCTCAAAGGAAATGCTGATTCAGCAAGCACGGTGCTAAAAGACAGACAAGCAGTTATGCTGAGGTGCAGATGGCAGTCAAGGCCAGCTGTACCTGAGCTCACATAGTTTTCTACTCTACACAGTTCTACATAGCTAAGCTGTGCTTATCCCCATTGAAAAGTTAACTTATCCTTAAAAACCTGAAATATTAAAAAAAACCCACCAGAACAGTGTTTATAGTAATAATTAAAGATTTTGCCCAAGAAACTTGCTGGTGTTTTTGCTAACTGAAGCAACATTTTTCTACCTCTGAACTGAAAAGTGAAGAATGTGATGTCCTCTCTAGAGCTAGAAGAATAATGACCCAATGAGACCTCTCAGAGTGAACCATTCTTTCTTGCGAGCCGGTCGAGATCCCTTCGACAGACCTGCTTCACACATGTATTTACTTGTGCTTATGTCTGTATGCAGATGTTAGCTCATGGAAGGTGTGCTCAACATCTACCTGTACAGTGATTGTGCTGCTACTCTAACAGGAATTGTCTTCTTATCATACAATCATAGAATCATTAGGCATTGGAAGGGACCTCAAAAGATCATGACCCCCAGAACTTGGATGAAGGAGAGGAAGCCTGGAGGAGGGAGTGCTCCCCACTGGTCAGTGTGGACTGGGTTAGGGATCAGCTACGCAAATTGAACATTAACAAGTCCATGGGCCCTGATGGGATGCACCCAAGGGTGCTGAGAGAGCTGGCTGATATTATTGCCCTCCCGCTATCTATCATCTTTGCCAAATCGTGGCAGACAGGAGAGGTGCCTGAGGACTGGAGGAGAGCCAATGTCACTCCAGTCTTCAAGAAGGGCAGGAAGGTAGTTCTGGGAAACTATAGACCAGTCAGCCTCACCTCCATCCCTGGAAAAATGATGGAGCGGCTCCTGCTAGGGGGCATCTCAGGGCACTTGGAAGAGAAGAAGGTTATCAGGAGTAGTCAGCACGGA
>VXBP01007602.1:41216-55609 GCA_013400115.1 Rhinopomastus cyanomelas
GTTCCTCTGTGATCTGTGTTAGATAGTTTTGTCCTGCTGCGGCAGGGGGGTTGGACTCGAAGATCTCTTGGGTCCCTTCCAACCCCTAACATCCTATGATCCTATGATCATCTAGTCCAATCCCCCTGACACAGCAGGATCACCCAGACCAAGTCATACAGTCAGTCTGGGTTAGAAGGGACCACAGGATCATCCAGTTCCAACCCCCCTGCCATGGGCAGGGACACCTCACCCTAGATCAGGCTGGCCAGAGCCTCATCCATTGTCTCTTTGTCTTGGAGATGATTCAGAAAATTCTGAAATATGCAGCATTCATAAGCAAAATTTCTTATTGTCTTATTTTTGATTTTTATCCTTAGTGACAATTCTGCCACACAACTAGCAGTAACTTAAACAACACAAAATACTGTCAATTCAGCATTGTCTGTGTATGTTTTACTCAGTGGTTTGTGTTTTGATCTGATTGGTGGGGCACATGTCACCATAAAATCATGGAATCACAGAATCACTCGGGTTGGAAGAGACCCTCGAGATCATCAAGTCCAACCACTAAGCAAACCATAAATATATTCCATAAGAGGACGCTAATTTGAGGTCACTCCATCTCAGACACCCTGAGGCAGTTTCCAGAGATCAGTAAAAATGTCATTTGAGAGTCAGTTGTATTACAGGCTCCTTTAGCCTAGGAACTGACCTCCATGAGTCAGATTTTCAAAGACATATATCATTTCTAATTCTCAATACATCCAGATACAATAGGTTTGTGAGATGATGAAAGAGCAACTCTCATTTAGGTTATACATACACTGGAGGTGTCAAGTATTAAATGGTTTATTGAGGTCATCTTCCCCAAAGGTTTGACTCTGTCCTTTCTGAGGGCATCTGAAATGGGAATCTGAAATAATTCTGGAATTATTCTGTGCTTTGTTTTTCTAAAGGTTAGGTTCAAAAGGAATGTGTTTCTCCTCTCAAAAAAATCCTACAGGCTCCTTTCAGTTTGCCACTTTACATCTTCACCTTTACATTCATTAGTTCAATTTTTAATTAGTTAATAAATAACAGTAAAAATAAATACATAGGTTCAAATTAATTATTTTAATGGATAAATAATGAGATTCACAAGCTGTTAGCAGCCAGTGAACAGACTACAGAACTACAGAGGAAGTACTTAAAATGTTTACTTGTATCTTTCCTGTGAGTAAGTTGTTTCAATTGCAAAGCAAAATAAAGAAGCGATGAAGTAGCTCATTCATAACACACAGCTATGCTGAAACTTTCTTCATGAAATTCTAATTTCTTCTTTCATTGTAATTAGTACCACGCTTGCCTGCACAATTCTAAGTGTACATTCCTTGAGAGTAATCACTCGTAAATACTTGTAAGAGAAAAACTGAATTGTTAAAGAGCATGCTGGCAGGTGAATCTGGTTTACAACCTTGGTCTGGCAGCAAAATCTACCCTGAAAGTTAGCCCAAGCACGAAGAGACATTTGTGTAGTTAAAACAGTCCAAGAACTTGCCTTCTGAGCTCCAGCTAACATTGGGAATCTCATATGGAATCTGAGTTAAGAATTTGATGAACTCTTGGGGACCTGACTTGTGATGTCCATGGAGAGCCAAAAATAACAGAACTAGCATCTTTGGGTACTCTGAGCAGACATCACACAAACCAGGCAAAGTGGGGCAAATGTCCTTCTATTGAAGAACCTTTAAAAATGCAAGGAGCTATAAACTCCTAAGATGTGACACAGCCACTGCAAGAACAGGAGAGCTCTGCAGAATCCTTTCAGGGATTAACACGTAGCAATGGTAGTGACAGGAGCAAAGCTGGAGATGGGTAGATTTAGAGTGGATGTGAGGAGGAAGTTCTTCACCATGAGAGTGGTGAGAGCCTGGAGTGGGTTGCCCAGGGAGGTGGTTGGGGCCCCATCTCTGGAGGTGTTTAAGGTCAGGCTGGATGAGGCTCTGGCCAGCCTGATCTAGGGTGGGGTGTCCCTGCCCACGGTAGGGGAGTTGGAACTGGCTGATCCTGTGGTCCCTTCTAAACTTGACTGATTCTATGACTTGGTCTGGGTGATCCTGCTGTGTCAGGGGGATTGGACTGGATGATCTTTCGAGGTCCCTTCCCATCCCTAACGATTCTATGATTCTATAAGAGTATGAACAGAGCAGAAACACACTGAAACAACACACACTTGAGAAGACTAACTTGTTTTGCAGACGGGAAGGCAGAGGAAGGAAAACAAGAAATATTGTTGTTTTAAATCAAAGCAAAAATTGCAATCCTTTGAAGGTTAATGATGATGATTTCTGAGATCGTGCCTTGTTTTACAGTCATGACTGTTTTAAAGTCACTGAGAAGCACCATCTTGTGAACAGCACTTGGAAATTCTCTAGGTTGTGGTCCCTAAATCAAAAACCTAGCAGCAGAATTCATGTACCTAAATAACATATCACTTAGCAAAATATGCTGAAAATGTTCATATATTCTATGAATTTAGTTTTAAATCCAGAACAATAATCAGCTGCTGGTCAGCAGCACCTCTGGGTTACACTTGTTTCATAGCTGCGCTCTCTATGTGACTCCTTTGAAAATTTATCTGAAATAGAAGCAGCAGAAGATGTAGAGAAGTTAAAGCAATTTTTACTGTGAAAAGGCCAACTTAGCTTTAGTTCCAGTAAATGAGCTTCTCTATAAATGGAGTTCTTTCCATGCCTAATCATTTGATTGAGCTGGGTAACTATACCTCATGTTCTGACATGCTGGGTCTGAGATTAAGAGGGGGTCAGGGGATATTTTATTCGGTATTCCTGACACTGGAGCCACAGAAATCCAAGTTTGTAGTTTTTAATGCTAAATCAGCTTCTAGTTGCCCAATTAATGGGGTAAAAAATGTTATACTGTCTCACTGTCAATGGATCTACATACCAGTACTCAGGCTCTGGCATTAAAGAAAGTTCAGCATCTACTTTGCAGTGAAGGAGGCAGTGCCAGAATCTTTACTGGAAAAGATGAGCGTTAAATCACTGTCCTGAAATAACCTCTCCCATGGCTCATGTGCTCATTTGGGTTTGTAGGAAAACACAACATTAAGAACTATTACACTGGATAGCACTTCTTCCAGTGTTTTAGTCCTTATGATGGTGTGCTTTGGCAGCTCTCTCACCCGTGGTGCTGCCCAACGCTGACATAGTTTTGTTTAACCACATAAAGTGCTTCAAACAGCTCCAAAACGATGTAGCAGCTGTATAAAACCAATTATCCTACTTTACTGAAGGCACATTAATTTATGAATGAGATCCCACTGTGTCACAGAGAGACCAATCCATCAACACAAGAGTTTACACAGCTAGTAAGACACTCATTAAAATGCAGCAGATTTCCCATGTGTTTTTTTTCTTAACCTAGGATTTATTTTATCAGTCTTTCCAGCAGAGATAAACTGTCATTATGCTATCTGATGGCTATTTATTTTCTAATCCTTTTACATCATTAAGCAAACTCCATTTTAATTGTGCTACATGTGGTGGAAATGAAATAAACAAATGCATGATCAAACTAAACTCTGGCCATTAATGTAACCAACTGCTCGTTCAAAACGAATGCAGGTCTGGAATCACAGAATCATTAGGGATTGGAAGGGACCTCGAAAGTTCATCCAGTCCAATCCCCCTGACACAGCAGGATCATCTAGACNAAATACTAGTCACTTCATAAATCATCAGAATGACACATGTTTAGGTACTTCTTGCTAGGCATGAATCCCGAGGACCTGGGATAACATGACAGGAGCTGTGAACTGGAATGTATGGATTATAATGAAAAAGAAATACCACAGAGCACTGAATAAAAGTTAGAAGCCTATCACCGTGACATTTTCTTGTAAAATAATATTGTCACCTTTCTTCCAAAAACATAGCCCTGTAGAAAAAGATTAATGAATCTTTTGATAAAGAATCATTATGCATGCAAGTGTCACGAGAAGCATCTCTTTGACATAAATGTCACATCTTGAAAAAGCCGAAACCTTGCCATCAGTATTTCTTGAATGAAAGGTCTTTTGAAGACAGACTCTGATTGAAAGGTATCTCAGTTCATTTCTTCATTGAAGTATCCCTGTCTTTTAAAGTGATCTACCTTGAAAAGTGATTTTAACATCAAATATAAAGAAAAAATTGCAATAGATTTGCAGCTATGGAGAATGATATTTCTGAGAACTGTAAGGAGCCAAATGCTTATGTAACAGTCAAGCTAGAATTTGGTTTTCTGTCTTAGTGACTCAAACACAAACACAGGCATAAGTATGAAATTGTTAGGTGGTCTGTTTTCAGTCAGTGTTCTCATCAGTTGTATACAGGATTCGTGAAGACGAAGACAAGGATAAAAAAGATAACTACAAATTCTACATTTACCCTATTCTTAGCAGATATCAGAGTTAGCAAAAACACTTATCAGAAACTGAAAACAAAGATTTAAATTGAAAAAAACCCCATCGATTCCCATGCTCAAATACACCGTTCCCAATACGTACAGATTCAGCCTCGCGCACGTCGAGTGCCTGGCCCAGCAGCTCGGCGCAGGGATCGCATTTTAGGAAGGACACATTGCTCCATCTAGTGAAAAATTCCTAACAGATCAGGGTTCAGGTCTGAAGCTGAACAATGTACTTTTTGATTCCACTCAGTTCCTGTAGCCCAAATAACTACATTTCTCCTCGAGTTAAATTCTATCCACCCGCCTGTGGAAATAGAGTTCTAATTCTGCAGTCCATCATGGGTCTAAGATTTTATTCATAACCTTTAGAGACTGAAATCATAAATGGAAAACTGAACTGCAATGAAGGTTGCAAGAAACAGGATGTTCTCCTTCCTAAATGACTGGTCATAGAAACATAGAATTATTAGGGACTGGAAGGGACCCTGAAAGATCATCTAGTTCAATGCCCCAGTGTCATCCCAGTGTCTAATCTATCCCTGCTTGCTTCTTCTTGCAATAAATTCCTCTCTAATGCCTCCTATTTGTCTTGTTTTTGATCTGATTCTTACAGTTGTTCATAAGAATTTTTAATGAACTTTCCACCCCTTCATACCCAATCTCCATTTTCCTCACAGTTTTCAACAACAACCAGCTCTTTCAGTGACCTGAAAGTCAGTTGTGCTTTGTGTTGTCAGGAACAGACTTACAAACTATCTCCACTTATTAAGCAGAGGGGAAGAGAACAGGACTAAAAAACCAGAAAAGCACGCTCTGCACAAAGATGTTCCTCCTCCTCTCCTGGGTCTCCATTTCGAATGAGGTTAGGAAGGACTGGCGGATTCAGTTTTGAGTTGTTTGTTCTTTACTGAAAACAAACCAAATCAAACCCAAGCGTTCACTTTGGGCCCTATCTAGTGCCTCCTATTACTGGAGGGCTTGTTTGTATTTCACGTGTTAAATCACAGCCCTTGTCAACCCAGGTGAATTGACTCACCCTGCATTTGTGCACAGCATGATTTCCACACAGTGCACTGTGCGGTGTCCGTTTGCATCTAATATTTGTAGAATGGACAGTAACACAGAACTGTCAGAACTGATGCAAGTACCTAGATTTCATGAGGGGAGAAGCAACAGGAAGTCTCCCTTCAGTGTCTGAAAAATGTAACTGCTCTTTCAATGTCAATAATCATTTAACAAGGACCTAGCACAGTCAGGAACATCCCACTATTCCCTAGACTGGAAACACATTTGAAGTGACAGCATAAAGTGAAGACAGATGAAAGATGGAACTTGCTGTTTCTAATTTATCATAGAATCATTAGGGATTGGAAGGGACCTGGAAAGATCATCTAGTCCAATCCCCCTGACACAGCAGGGTCACCCAGACCAAGTCATAGAATCAGAACTTCCTCCTCACATCCACTCTAAATCTACCCCTCTCCAGCTTTGCTCCGTTCCCCCTAGTCCTGTCGCTACCTGACATCCTAAAAAGCCCCTCCCCAGCCTTTTTGTAGCCCCCTTCAGATATTGGAAGGCCACAATAAGGTCACCTGGGAGCCTCCTCTTCTCCAGACTGAACAGCCCCAGCTCTCTGAGTCTGGTCTCACAGGAGAGGTGCTCCAGCCCTCTGATCATCCTCGTGGCCCTCCTCTGCACACACTCCAGCATTTAATTTTTTTTTTTCTTCTTGGTTTAGAGGTTTCACACTTGCAGCTTTTATTTCAAGTCATCATCAGACCAAATCCACAGTATTAATTTGAGTTTTCACCCTGTTTTCTAGAATTCATTTTCAAGAATAAGAACTTACATCGGTGGTAAAGGCAGTTACCGGAAGAAAAAAACCAAATCATAATAACAACTATAATGCTCTGCATTTAGAAAATTCCTTATATCAGTGTTTAAAATTGAAGTAGCTCAGAAACATCAAAGCCCATCACATCACAAAAACTAATTATCCATCTGTTCAATGATTAAAATTGAATTCTTATAGTACCTCTTTACTACTTTATCTGAAAAGGGTTTTGTTGGATATAATGTATTAGACGATATCCAAGGGGTATTATTTTTCCCTTCAAGGAAGTAACATTTCAGTGTGTTGTAAAATCTAATTTTTAAGACATTTTGCCTTCTTAGGAAGTCTGAAATTACCTGACATAGAAAGCAGATGCGTGGTGTGATACACAGGGCAACACCAGTACATTTACCAGCATCTTCACTGGTTCACAGTGTTTCACTGCTACGTTTATGGAGCAGGGAGTAGGGGATCCTTCTGTAATCTACAATGACTTCATGTGGTCCTAACAGAACCACACATTTTGCAGTCCTGTGCATCTTCTGACCATTCTTTGAAGTAGGTAAAGTTGGCAGTCATAAAGATACAACAGTGGCCAACTGGTCTACCAGAAAAAAAGAGCTGCCAGAACTTGTACCTCTGTTAGACAGGATGATGAGGACACTACTTCAGTTGCGACTCTTAGACTGGGGGATTTAGTACAGCAGAGAACTGTATACATGGGGAACTGACTACTGTGCAGAGAAAAGCTTGAGGACCTTAAAGACAACCACAGGATCTGAACACTTGCCATTAGAATTATGCCCGAATTAGCCAGAACCTGAGTCCTGAGCTGTTCCTGTCAAGTGTCCAACAGTACAAATAATTGATGACAGCAAAGCAGACCAGTTTTGTGAGTGTTTAGGTCTTGTACCATTCCAGCTTCACTTCTGAAAACATTCCAGAGCTTTGCTAATTCTCTCAAATATGCTTTTCTCTAGGTTTACATCTACTGATAATTACCTTCTCCTGGCTCTTGTCAACAAAGTGATAAGTGCCTGATAAAACCTTTCTTACCACACTGGCATACAATTTCTTGAACACAGACCAGCAAGCCAAAAGGCTTGTTGAACTACAAAGTGCTAGATTATTTTTCAAAGGCAAGGGGAGGAGAACAAGGAGGCTCTTTGATATTTTATAACATCAGTAAGAAAAGTCTGTGAATCCTTGTTCAAGCTAACACTTAACAGGGAATGGGGGTAAAAGACCTATTTTATTCAAATTCAATCAAAAGCTAGCCAAGCGACATAAAAGCTGGGGATGCACAGTTGCTGTGAAGACTCTCAGCAAAGACAGTGTAAACTGGCTGGCCCAGTGTGGGAGAACTGGGCCTGCCAGTCAGGTGCAACACTTCTGTTATCAAAAGATGCCTTAGCTATCAATCAAATCTGCATGGGGATGCATCTTTAGCATGCTTTAACAATAGCAGTGAAGCAGAGTAGCTGGATTTTGTCAACACAGGAATCAAGTTTTATCTGATTTACAAAAAAACCACTGAATTACAGAAAGTTAGGGGTTGCATTGGACCTTGAAAGATTATCTAGTCCAAACCCCCTGCCAAAGCAGGAATGTATTTTATTACTGTCTGTAAGCATACTAGTACATATATGATATTATTATCATACGTAATAGTGTGTTGTTATTATTATATAAAAATTATATTCCATTATTTATTACTTTTCTCTAATTCTGTGAACAGTCCCAATCATAACTTCATTTGGGTTGTTTCTTAAAGGCTCGGAGTTCAGCGCTGCTCAGAAACTGGGTCTGACCTAACTGTGTGAGTGTAGTTGAGCTTCACTTCTACTAGCGCTCTTCCAGCTACTGAGACTCTTAGGGCCCATGTGGTATCTGACTGGGTTAGATCCTCGTCTCACATCTCACAAAGGCTCTCAGTTTACACATCACAGGCAGAACTGTCCTACTATTATTTAAGAAAATGATGGGGTTCAACAGATCACATATTTGAAGGAATTTCAGGGATTACACCAGAACATTCCAGAAATTACAAAGTTTAAGGAGTTTCGATGTAATTGCCTCTCAGTGTCAGTGAAAAGATAGGTACAACCACTGGGAACACTGTTTTGAAATGTCTCTAATCACTTTAGATACTGGTAAGTTGTTACACAGCTCATAATTTTGACCTAGCTGATGTAAAAATAGTACTTTTTGGGGGTTTTTTAAACACAAAAATTTTAGCAGATATCTGCCCCTCTAAAGCAATTACAAAAGTGAGATTCAAAGATGAAGAAAGTAATTCGAATAAAAAAGAGTGACTTTGAACTAAAGAGATGTAGTCACCTTCCCACTGAGACAGCATCACTTACTCACTGTCCTGCTGATTCTTTGTCATTTGCTCGTCAGTGTTAAGCTCGTGACTGAGCACTAGCAATGCTGGTAAGAAAAAGACCAAAAAAGAGGAAGCTCAGAGAAAAAAAAAATCATAGAATCACTACGGACTGGAAATCTGCCCGTATAGAAAATGGAAATGTTTTATTTGTCACTTCTGAGGAATTAATCAGTCTATGTGGGGTTTATTGTTAATTTTACAGTGGCTGAGGACTAACAGCCCTCGGAGCTTCTATGATTCGAGGCTTCAAGTTTTTCCTTCACTGGAAGTGAGAAAACTGGTGGTTTACAGCGGTGTCGCGGGGACCTCTTGTGGTTCAGTAGCACAGGCACTCGGTCCCCTCTTGTGGTTCAGTAGCACAGGCACTCGGTCCCCTCTTGTGGTTCAGTAGCACAGGCACTCGGTCCCACGGCTTCCCCCGAATTTCCGAACATACCGGAACATACTGCTCATACCGAACAGTTCAGCGTGGCTGATTTTGCTTAACCTACATTACCGTCTCTAATTCACTTCCAGTGTTTGTTTAGCTCACTGATTGATCTTCAGAAAGATATCTCAACCCTGGCACTCCACAAACCTCACAGGTCAGAGTATCATATTTTCTCACAAATTGTTAAAGTCAGCTCAGCCCAATTTGTTAAAGTCAGCTCTATATAAATAAATTCGTCCGTGTGAAGGACGAGAATCGCTAAATACAAATGTACCCACTAGAAAATGTTAAAAAAGTCATATGGTACTGGCCACTCATTGTAAGTGATTAGAACGACAGGTATTTAACGGGCTATGTACAGATAATACAATAGATACTGAACATACACATGTCAACATAAACTACATATGAGCTATAGAGGTCTACATAAAAAGTTAGTGCACTAGCTCGTGATATATATTATGGAGCACTGGAACAGACTCCCCAGGGAGGTGGTGGAGTCTCCTTCTCTGGGGACTTTCAAGGCCGCCTGGATGCGTTCCTCTGTGATCTGTGTTAGATAGTTTTGTCCTGCTCCGGCAGGGGGGTTGGACTCGATGATCTCTTGGGTCCCTTCCAACCCCTAACATCCTATGAGCCTATATATTAGCTCACGTTCCATGTAGCAATATAAATTATTATACTGCTCAAGCTGTCTCCTTTCATACACTTCTATTGCCTAGAGAACAGAGCATTTTCTGATGTTGCTGAACGCGCTCTATCGACCTGAATCATATGATCTGACACCTTGGTCCTTAACAGATAAATCACCTCAGACTTCAGCCTGGTTTGGAAATTGCCCCAAATCATTCAGTTACATGGATTTCATGAGGCAACTTTGCTGAGTGATTGTATTTCAAGTGATGGTCCCAACAGTATTTATGGATCTTGTGGCAGCACCTTCTCCCCGGAGGGTCACTGGCGCTGGCATCTGCACCTGCCAGGCACTGGTCGCGTGACTCTGCACCTTCCTAAATTTAGGACCCATTGCAAAGCCACTGGCTCTGCTGTCTGAAGGTTTGGAAGCTCATCCACAGGATAACCCTGGCTTGGTACCAGCTGGCCACGTGCCCTGTTCTGATACGCTGTGATTGCAGCTGGGGGAGGCCTGGGTGCCGCTGCTGCCAGGCGCTGCCTGTTTGTGTAACACAGGGTGCGGAGGTGTGTGGGTGAGACCCAAGCACTGCTCTCCGTGTGCCTACATGGGTCCCTCCCAGCACTGCCTGCCTGCTCTTCCTTGAGAACTGCACATCAAAGCCTGTCGAGCGAAACACACCAGCACAGTGACGCAAACAACAGGGAAAAGGGCTTTAAGGGAAAGCGTGGCTTTCTTCGTNGCCAGCACAGTGACGCAAACAACAGGGAAAATACTGTGATACTGTGATACTGTGAAAAGGGCTTTAAGGGAAAGCGTGGCTTTCTTCGTCCCTCAGTAAGGAAGCACTGACAGTGGTCACATATCCTGAAAAATCTCCCTGGCTTTTGAAATATCATCAACAAACCACTTCTGACAGCTTCTAGAGAGAGTATGAGAGAGAGTATGAGAGTGACAGAGACAGAGAGAGACAGAGAGAGCTGGTTTAGCTCTGCTGACTAATGAGCCTAAGTGGACTTGTTCCTCCTCAGCTGTGTTCACTCTGCAATGCTGACAACTGACCACCTTCAAACAGGAGAACATGTCAGCACTCTAAGCACCATCCAAACCCTCAGCTAACCACAGCTGGCACGTCTGAGCACATGGTTGTTTTAAAAGTGCTGTCATTATCTCCCCTGCAGCCATCACAGGCATCATAATAACCAGCCCCAGACAGCTTTGCTTTTCTTTGCCCATCAAGGGGCAGCAGTGTCACTCCCCTAGCTCATCCTGACCTGCCAGGTGGCCACTTCTTGCCCATTGTAGGCTGTTGGCCAGCTAGCCAAAATGTAAGCTTGCTAGTGACCTTCCTAGAGGACGTGCCAGCTGGCTGCTTGAGCAGCAAGCACCCAGGCACCTCGTGCCTCACTGTGTGGCCTGCAGAGCTCTGCCGTGCCAGGAGCAAGCTGGTATAGACAGGAATTGCCAGGCTGTCATCAGCTTCCAGGGCATGGAGCAAGTTTCCCAGTCACCGCCTTGTCCCAGTGAGCGCTGATTTACACTGTTGCCACATGTCAGCAGAAGGGATCAATAGGAATGGAAGACCTGCATCTTCAACCAGTTGTATATCCAGACATGATCAGAGCACTGAAAACTGAGTCTAAGTGTTGAGATGCAGGCTCTTGCTGGTGTTAAGCCCCCAGACATGCAGCAGCCTGCTGACACCTCCCTGCAGTGCTCCCCAGGTATCTACCTATCACCTAATGTGCTCTACAACTCAGCACATGCAGACCCTGACTGACTCTATGACTTGGTCTGGGTGATCCTGCTGTGGCAGGGGGATTGGACTAGATGATCTTTCCAGGTCCCTTCCAAACCCCAATGATTCCATGATTCTATGGTTCAGTGGTGACCTGAAGTGCCACGTTAATAGTTGGGTTTGACGGTTTGAAAAGTTTCTTCCAATGAAACCAGTTCTGTGATGCTGGGACTTTCCCTTCCAGCAAAACGTGCAGGCATGTGCAACACTACCAGTACTGCAGACACTACTGAATTGGGGAGAAAAAGGACTTTTTGTGTTGATTAAAGAAGCACACTCACTCTGAACTGTCAGCTTTGGGGCACTTAAGCCTGACAGGCAGCAAAATTACCTCTTTGGTGTAATAGTCACTAACAGATTTAGCAGTCTTCTGTTTAAATAAAAACCAGTAAGTCTAAAAAGGCAAGTTTGAAATCAAGATTCCTATCTTTACAATCCTTATGCGAGAAAAAAAAAAGAGTTATTTCCAAATCTTAGTTAAAATAACCAGAGTATTTTGATTGGAACTTGGACAAACTCCAGTTTTGAGGACACTTCTGGATACTCGCTTTAAATGCTATGGAAATTCAAACCTTTCAAAAACCTTTCACCTTTTGGCATGATCTAATGTTCACTGTCATTATTAGAAAGATTTTTTTTACACATCTGCATACATGCTTGTATACATATTTATTGGTGGTGATGAAAAGTAGAAAATTTCCAGCAATCAAAAAAGTTAAAAACCAAATACAGATGCACTTTAAAAAAATCTACCTTCTTTTGAATAGGCTGTTCTAGCCCAGCCCGCCAGTTCAGAGCAGAAATATTTTTTCAATAGCTATTCATAGATAATTTCCTGCTTATAACACACTTAAGAAATGCAGAAACATTATCCAGCTTCGCAATACACTTTCTCATTCTCCAGTCAGTACAGAACATTCCTGTGAGCAATGGCTCAACTTATACTTCCTTTTTGGCTTCTCTTTCACCAACAACAGGTTCATTTTCTGGCTCTGACAGGAGGGAGTTGGATTAGCTGGCTGGCTGGCTTTTGTGTAAGCATCAACTCCACTGGAACTACACTAGGAGCAAGAAACAGGAAGAAACCAGTTGGTAAAACACAATCATATGCTGGCAGGAAATCAGTGACTATTTGTCACTTCTTCTGAAGAGAAGGAAAACGGTGGCAGACACTCAGCACCTTCAGATACCCAGCAGAAAGAAAGATTACATCTCCTTTTCTCCATGCCAGGATACTCAGAGTTTTACTTCAATGTGGACCATGGCTACCTGGAGGGTCTGGTCCGAGGCTTCAAAGCTGGGATCTTGACAAGTGCGGACTACGTAAACTTAGCACAGTGCGAGACATTAGAAGGTAAGTCTGCTGGTGTCTTTTATTTAGAAAGAATCCGTGCTACTTAGACCTTTGAAGAAAGCAAGGGAAGAAACTGAAGTGCTGAGGGCTTATCTTAAAACATAGAGATAACCCTGATGTCCTTTGAGGAACTGTTCCCATGTCTGGGTTAATAGCTTTCCACAGAAATTACCCTACAATTGCAGAGACTGTGAATTGAAAACCAGTTCAGATGATGGGATATTCTAGTTTGCTGATAAGGTTTGGGTATCTCCTGCACAGACTTCCTATGGTGGTTGGTAACCTTGCAGTTTTTAACCATTCTGTAGAACTGCTCAAGTAAAGAAGTTTCCTATCACTACACCTGGATCAATTAGTTCCCAGTTCTTACTGACAGCTTACCACTTGGCTCTCATTTTCTCTACAAGAGATGGAATTTTAGTGCTTTTAAAATTTTAGTTTTGGGGCAATGGGGGCACTCTACTTACCAGGAAAAGCCAAACAGACTTCACAAAGAGAAAATGGAACTCTTCTCAAGCTTAAAAAAAAAAAGTAAAAAGCTCTTCTCAAGGTGACTTTGCCATAGCAATAAAGAGAACACTCACTAGTTTCCAAAACAGCTTTCTGTGGACAAGACTGGTCACAGCCTGATGAAGACAGGTTTGAACAGTCATCTGACATACTTGTAGACACTTGGCAGAGAACATACCACCTTTCTGAAGGAACATAAGCTTTCCTTCCCTGACTCCAGAACAAAAGCTATGACTACACACTGAAATAATCTCTGTAACATTGGATCAATTTGAAAAAGGAAAAAGGATAAATAATAAGTTCAGTGTGTGTTAAGTACCAACTGCTCTGTGTATGCTTTGGGGAACCTGTTGATTCCCACGTACAACAGAGTTTTGGGGCTGTCAACAACATGTCTGGGAAAGTTGCTTGCCCTTCATCTTGCAGATTACTTTGAAATAGATATATGTGAGTATTTGCCTGTCGACCCAACAAAAGTCCTCCCAGTCAGGAGTTCAGGGCAAATGGCCTCTTGAACTGGGGGATGGGGTTTGGGGAGCGGTGTGCAGCCTTGGAAATCCACAAGGAACTAGTCCAGGACCTGCTGAGCCACTTGGACACCCACAAGTCCATGGGACCAGATGGGATCCATCCTAGAGTGCTGAGAGAGCTGGCAGATGAACTGGCCGAGCCGCTCTCCATCACTTTCCACCAGTCCTGGCTCACCGGAGAGGTCCCAGGTGACTGGAAACTGGCCAGCGTGATCCCCATCCACAAGAAGGGTCGGGTGGAGGATCCTGGGAACTACAGGCCTGTCAGCCTGACCTCAGTGCCAGGGAAACTGATGGAGCAGGTTATCTTGGGGGCAGTAACTGAGAACCTGAGGGATGGCCAAGGGCTCAGGTCCAGCCAACATGGGTTCAAGAAGGGCAGATCCTGCCTCTCCAACATGCTCTCCTTCTATGATCAGGTGACCCGCTTGGTGGATGTGGGGAGGCCTGTGGATGTGGTCTATCTGGACTTCAGCAAGG
>VXBP01007602.1:55944-256199 GCA_013400115.1 Rhinopomastus cyanomelas
CTTCTCTCAGGCAGCCAGCACCAGAACAAGAGGACACAGCCTCAAGCTGCGCCAGGGGAAATTGAGGCTTGAGGTGAGGAGAAAATTCTTCACCGTGAGAGTCATTGGCCACTGGAATGGCCTGCCCAGGGAGGTGGTGGAGTCACCATCTCTGGAGCTGTTCAAGGCAGGATTGGACGTGGCACTTGGTGCCATGGTCTAGCCTTGAGCTCTGTGTTGACAGGTTGGACTTGATGATCTATGAGGTCTCTTCCCACCTTGGTAATACTGTGATACTGTGTGATAAATGTACAGTCAGTGCGATCTCAGGACTCTCAACTGACCAAGTGCATGTGATTACTGCAGCTGATAACCTGGAGAGCTGGATCTCCACTCAATCAACTGTGTCAAATGCTCCATGAAGAAAAAAGCCCACCAAAAAATCCTTGTTCCTTCTGAAGATGAAGACATTAAATATTTTTTTAAACATACAAAAAAGGGTTTTCCCCTCTCCTTTCCAGAATAACTCTTACCTTAATATGAGCAAGAAATTTTATATAATGCTACAAGAAAGTTTTTTACCACCAGGAAGTTCTTTTCAAACATTTCTGAGGTATATAAGCCTTCAACACTATTATTAAGAGCATGGAACAGATGTACAGATCACAATAGGGAGACAAAATCCTTTTCTAAGGAAGATTTATAGTAGGAAGAACAACAACATTTTTATTTTTGAACCTCCTTCCTAACGTTCATTCAATTTTACAAGGCAAACGATTTCAGCAGCAGAAGCAGCCTGCATCAACCTGCCTACAAGCACATCTTTGGTACTCGCTGTCAGTTCCCTTATTGTCTTTATTCAGCTAATTCTCTTTGCTTATTGCAATATTTTCTGCTTCTTCTAGAGAGATAACAGATTGCCACCAGTTATCTGGTGTATTGCCCACAATGGAAATGTAAGAAGTATTGGACTTGTACACAAGGCTAAAAGCCCTGATGTGTCTGCACATAAGGGATGCAGTGACACTGCACCTGCACGCTGCACCAAAACCACAGACCCTACCTCTACAGAAGAAAAAATAATCCAGCTCTGTGCGCTCGTTGCGTTTTGTTCCTCGTTAGAAGATCCAGCACGTAGACTCGTACTGTAGGACTGTGGTGCCAGTCCAACAGCGCCTTCAGTTCCTGACTTCACATTCACACACCATAAATGTACCCCAGTCTGCATTCTGCAGCATAGCTTCGTGCCACAAAAAACTGCCCTCAGTTGCAAATATTATAAATATGCTAAACCAAACAAGAAGGAACAAAATCAAAATCACCGCAAGTGACTCATAAATAGAATCAAAAAGATCTTTTAATTTCCAAGTGGTTTTGGTATCTCTAGAGGGGGAGCCAATCATGTCAGTACAGAACAACCACAAGAAAAAATGTAGGTTAGTGTTTTACATCTGCTTGATAATGACAAAGTGAAACAGTGAGAAGAAAGAAAAAAGGAGGGTGCTAACTGACTTCTGATCCCACTGTGTCCTATGGCCACACAGAGAGGAGAGGTTTTCAGCTGAACTTTGACAGTCTTTGGGGTTTTTGTGCTTTGCTAGCATTTCCATGCAGCTATCCTATAGACTGCAAGACATGTTCTCTTGCTTTAAATCTATGTGTAGGCAAACTTACTGCCTACTAGGAAAGTGTGGACATGGGCAGTAAGGAAAGAGTGCCTGCTGCGCTGACAAACACGTACCTTGCTAACGATGTATGAGCTTCCCTTACAGGTACAGTCTCACTTCAGCCAGTGAGAGGGTTGCTGTCCTTCCTGGCAAATCAGTGTGGATTTTACCTGGCAATCTGATCATTGTCACTGCCCAAACCACAGAGCATTATCCCAATCTGTAACTTACAGTAGTTTTAATTACAGCATTTGTAATACAGAAGGGGCTTCTCTAAAAAGAAAGGTGAAACTGCTTTGAACACTAGGAACTGATTCCAATTTGTGCTTTTGCCTCATGGTGAAAACGGGCTAGCAGAAGAAATCTGCCAAATGAATTCCCTGGTGTTACAACAAAAGCTTTTCAACCGTTGTCTAATCAGCTCATTTTCCTTAGCCACCAGGGTTGGTTGCTCTGACAGAATATGGCACGATAACCCAGCTTTCTGGAACAGCTTCTTAGGATCTGGCTGCTGCAGCCATAAACCCAAGCCAACCTAGGAATGGTAAGGGAGTGAAACTCGGCTCTTCCAAGTGCTCCACTGCAGAAGCCATGTGCAGCCCAGAACATGAAACAGGGAACTTGTGTTTTCTCCTCTTCCTCAGGCAGCCTGAGAACATTACACTGTGCACTTGCCTGATATTTAAGATCTTAACAGTCCACTGGAGGGCAGAAGATCAAACAATTGACACATAATAATGGTGCAAATCAGTAAAACTGAAAGCATGAACAAATTTGATGGGGAAGGGTCAAGAGGGAGCAGTAACTAACACTGTGCCTCATGAGGCTGCAAGTGAAAGCTGCTGGTGAGACTTCTGACAGAGGCTTACATCAACTGAGCTTTCCTGGTGCATGCAGTGTCTTACTGGTAGATGGCAGTACCCATTTGCATTAATTAAGCACACATTCTGTATTAAATCTGTGCCAAAAGTGTTTCACTAGACTACCATTAGATGCTTAAGGTGAAAATATAATCTTAGAAATTAACATTTGACATGGTTTTTCTTTTAGCTCATTCCCAATCTCCCCTGAATTTAATTCCAGATCTGAAGTTACATCTGCAGACCACAGACTATGGCAACTTCTTGGCTAATGAAACTGGCCCTCTCACGATCTCCACTATCGATGATAAACTGAAAACAAAATTACTCACAGAATTTCATTACTTTAGGAACCATGCCTTCGAACCTCTCGCCACTTTCCTGAATTTTATCACGTAAGTAGCATTACCACGTATCCAACTACAGAGAGCTGGGAAGAAAAGGCCCAGTTAAGAGTTAAAGCAGAGTTAACAGGCTGCAGTGCAATTACTGGTGATACAAAACAACAGGAACAACATTGCTGCTGTCCTGAAGACAGAGGGCACAGGGAAAGCAGAGATGCTCAACACCTTCCTTGCCTCTGTCCTGACATCAAGCCTCAGACCACTAAGGCCCCCAAGGAAGAGGAGACAAAGAAGAGACAAAAGAGTAGCCTGCCTTGGTTGCTGAGGAGTGGGTTAGGGATCAGTTGAGCAAACTGGATGGACACAAATCCATGGGCCCTGATGGGATGCACCCACATGTACTAAGGGAGACAGAAGATGTCATTGCTAGGCCACTCTCCATCATCTTTTCTAAGTCACGGGGATCAGGAGAGGTGCCTGGGGACTGGAGGACAGCAAATGTCACTCCGATCTTCAGACAGGGTAAGAAGGAGGACCCAGGTAACTCAGCCTCACCTCCATCCCAGGAAAGGTGATGGAACAATTTATCCTTGACGCTGTCTCTAGGCACTGCAAGGACAAGAGGGTCACTGGGGACAGTCAGCATGGCTTCACAAAAGGGAAGTCATGCGTGACCAACCTGATAGCCTTTTCTGAGGTCCCCTTATAAGGGGACTGACCTATTGGAGAGAACCCAACCCCTAGTGTTCTGTGTTTCTGTGAAGACCAGCACCATTACTTGTTGCTGAAACATCTGCACACTTTATTTCTAATGTAAGTTCTGAAAATGCAGGTGTATGAAGAGCTGATGACTATGCAACTACTTAAAGAGCACAAGCAGATTTTTTCTTTATACAAGAGGTGTTGTGGAGACTCAGAAAAACTGTTATCGTTTTCAAATTCATGTCAGTGAAAGAACTTGCCAAAGATAAGCTTTTGGGGTGACACAGGGCAGTGTTATCACTACTAGGCATGTGGGAAGTAGACCTTGTGAAGTGAAAGAAGACAACACAGTGTACACCTACCACAATCTTCATACCATTTGAACATTAAAAGCAAGATAACTTTGTTGTGCAAGATACTTAGGTCCAAGCTGCCTTTTTTAAAAGTACAAGTGAGGCTTGATGCCAGACAAAGTTCTGATCTCAGTACAACCATAAACAGATAAAACTTGTAATGAATGGTTTGAGCAATTTTAAAAACAGGGATCTGCTTTATAACGGTGTAACAACATGTCCTAGTGAAACATCAGCAGAATATTTTACCTGTTTATTCCCCTTGATCTTATCTTTTTAACACATTAGAACATTAGGCTGTTCAGCTTACTTTCAAGAGGTATTTTTATTGTACCAGCAAAGTATCATTTTATTTTTTCCTTTTTTTTTGGAGTGGGGGGAATGTCAAGTGTATCAGGCTGATAGTCTGGTCTCAATGGGATAGACTGATATCGAGGGGATCTTAAAGACTGCCCCAAGACATGGGATCTGTAGACATACAATGTTCACAGTTTTCTTCAGGGAAATTAGAGTGAAAATCCTAAACTTGTGGCAGCTCTTTCCACGCACTGGATATAGATAGATTCTGCAGGCCACTGCTTTCCTGCTTTTATTTAAGAATAGAGACAGAAGTTTAAGATACACAGCTATTAATCACTGAAGGACATTTTACCAGATCCCCAAGACCCCTCACAGATATTGTGTGAGATCACAGGAATCCCCATGTGTCTTCAGCTGTATTCTGATACAGCACCCCCACCTGAAGAGTGGCACTCTTGCTACGAGCATTCCAAGGGAATAGTTTTGCCATCCCCAAGTTGCTAACAAAACTCTTATCTGGCTCTCTGACAGTCATATTAATAAGAAGCTGATAGAAAAATTCTACTGAAGAGAAGGTATCAGTGAGAACTTATTCTTAATTTCCTCAGGGCAGGATGTTTAAAGCTGAGAGAGAGGAAAGCCCTAAGGCTGGTCCATCTGTATGAACCCCGCAGTTTTAGAGCACTTCTCTGTCCTGATGGTCTGTATGAAATAACAAAAACCCAAAGTAGAGAAGTCGGTAGCTCTGGTGATTTACTTTTGGATAGCACTCCTTGTCACATGTCATAGTAAACCTACATTTCACAGCTGTTACGCTTACTATATTCATGTTTCAGTTCCCTCTTCTTTGAAAGCATCTCCTCCAAGGTGGATATATGCTTTAAAACCTACCTGCTCTTTTAACAACTCTGTTTTGTTTTGATGAGACACTGCAAGTGAACATACAATCCTCTAAGTACTGTGGTCATTGCTGTAGTCTTTAACCTTCTCTTTCCAATACAGATATGCCTATATGATTGACAACGTGATTCTTTTAATAACTGGCACGTTACACCAGCGGCCCATAGCTGAACTTGTGCCCAAGTGCCACCCACTGGGAAGCTTTGAGCAAATGGAAGCAGTCAGCATTGCCTCAAACCCCACGGAGCTGTTCAATGCCATTTTGGTTGACACCCCATTAGGTAGGAACACCAAATGATCGCTAATCGTCTTCTTGAAACTGCTCATCCTGTTTTCTTAAGAATATCTCAGGTGGAGTAGCAAGTTTTCACTGGATGTGCTGTACTTTGGTAACACAAAGCATGACCTATGGGTTAAGAACTTCTGAGATGATGATCAGGACATTTTCTAGTAAAATTATTAACAGCTTCTATAACAACCTTGGTGGTAGACACAAAGAGAACATGGTACTCAAGACATGTAATGGGTATCCCTGCCTGGATGTGTTCCTGTGCAATTTGGTCTAGGTCATCCTGCTGTGGCAGGGGGATTGGACTAGATGATCTTTTGAGGGCCTTTCCAATCCCTGATGATCCACTGATTCTATGATTCTATGCTTTTATATCCAAAATAGCCACTGGTTTAGAGCATCTAGATTTGTATTTCAACGTCTGCACCTGTACTTAAAAAATGTAAGATCTTGCCTGTGCCTCACTAAGGATAAAGAAGCTGACATTCACTAATAAACATGAGATGGGGTAGAACCCAGATTGTCTCTCAGTATTTGGGCATGATAAACACACAAAGAAAATACCTTTTTTTAAGAACTAAATCTCAACCAGAGCGAGAGTTGGGAACGTTGCTTTCTGCAACAGGAATGGAACTCTGCTCACTGTGCTGAAGCAGTCAACACAAACAAACCAGGTGTGGCACAGTGGTGGGAGCTGTACTGAGAATAAGGTGTAACTGGAAGAACTTGAACATATATAAAACCATTTTGTGCCCTGATCTTTACTATGAGTTGTTTTGGCTTCTGCTTTTCAAGAAGAGGCCGTGCGTTGGCCCTAGACAGAAACCAAACTCCCAGTCAGCCACTTGCTCGCCCCCATCCCCAGCACAATGTAGACATCACCCACAAAGTACTGCTGCAGGCAAATCAGGCTCAACTTGGGGAGAAGGAACTTGATTTGTTGTTGATTAGGACATGTAGAATTACTTAGTGGTCCAACAATAGAAAACATACAAGAAGGAAACTTACACGCTCAGGGAACACCTTTTCTCCCAGCTCTGTGGCTCGTCTCCTTTGCCACCTTTTTATCACTAATCTTTTAGAAGACCAAATCTCAGCAGAAAACAAGTTTTAAAAATATAAAATAACCTGCAGTTTTATACCGCTGGTAGTAATTTTCTGGAAACTTTTGTTAAACAAGTTTGTAAAAGCAGGGAGTAGAATTATGTCTTTAAAATGATGGGGCTAATGCATGGGCAATGGATCTACAACGATACACTAAAGCGAACAGTCAGAGTTACCCCTTCTGATGTTCTTCATCCAAAACTTGGATGCTGGAAGAGTAGGAATGGAGAAGTCTATGCAACGTGGCCAGGCATAGATGCTGTCTTTAAATACCTTCTCCCATTGCCAGTGTCTGAGGCAACAGTGTCCTGTAGCACTGGTCTGCCCCACTGATAGAGTTTGGGGACAGTGAGGGCTGGGTACACTTTTGTCAGTTACAGATGCAGTATTTTTAAGTGGCTCAGTTGCACAAATAAACTCTACCCTCTGCCTCCCTCTACAAAAACTTGCTCTTCAGCTGGTTCTAGACAGAACCTGAAAACACAGATGGCCAAGGTCAAAGCTTGTGCCCCTCACTAGTTGCAACTTGTTGCATTTCCTCCACTACAGATGTACCCAAAGAGGGGAAATAGGAAAGAGTTGTGCAATACCTGCTTGATTGAAGATGGAAATTATCTTCTGTGCTCCTCAGCAGAAAATCTCCCTAATGCCCAAACCATATACTTCAGAGAAGATTAGGGCTTTCATTAGCATTTCCCATCTGATTCTCTCTGGAGATGTGAACTCTGACTGCAGCACCGATTGATTCCACTCACAGCAGATTCTCATTAAAAAAGAGGCAGTAGGAGGATAAGGGGGAAATCAGGAGGATTTCTCTTCCTCTGTTATATGACTTTTTCTTGTACAGCAGCAACCTCAGATTCCTGCTCACACACAGGTGAATGGTGCCAGAGAAGGGAGGTGTATTAGCAGCATGTAGGTTTATACTGCAAAATAACAAACTCTGCTTTCAGCCGCTTTCTTTCAGGACTGCTTGTCTGAAAACGACCTGGATGAAATGAACATTGAAATAATGCGCAACAAACTGTACAAGGCAAGTTTTCACCAGAACAGTAGCACTTGGGGTTAAGTGTCTCAGAAAAGGAGGACAGGATCATTAACCTTGTTTTATAGATGGTGAAACCGAAGTATGGTGAGATGTGGCAAGCTGCCTAAGGTCACCTGCTTTTGATGACAAGTCCAGGAATCAAATCCAGCTCTTTTAATGTCTATTATTCTGTTTGGAGAGTTTTCAAATTGTGTATCTGTGTCCAAATGCTAATTTAATATCTGGTTAATGAAAATGCTTTAGATGTCAGGCTAACATCCAGATCCATTTGTTTATGAATAACTCTGTTATCCAGCAAATGCCACAGAACTGTTAGTTCCGAAGTGAGCCCAGACAGGCTTTTGGCTAACATCTATTTTTATTCTAAAAGGTAGATGTGATTCGAAGGTCTGATTGCTTTGAGTCTAGATAACCTGTTTTTTTGTACTTACAGGTCTTACACGATTTTCTTCCTTTTAAAGCATTCCTTATCTTCAGCATTGTTGTAGCACAATGATGTGAGAACACACACCTCATACATGCCATTTGTGATTTCAAACAGCAGCACACAGGCCAGTCCTCTTAGGACGATTTCTTTAAAGGCTGCACACACTTCATTCCATTAACAGTTCCTCCTGGCACATCCTGTTCAAATTCTGCGTTAGTTTCTTTCACAGTGGATGGCCCAGATTGCAGAAATTATTCTTACAGTGATGTGATTGCACCAGGGGGAGAGAATAGAAGTCTTCTGTTTGCTTTACAAATTATATTAATAGATTCCCAAGTCAGTATTTAATTCTTAAATATTCTGCCACTCTCTCTCACTCAAAACATCATCTATGCCCAAGTATTTTAATGCAGAACTAGACACTCTTTTTCCATCTAGTAACATGCTGATTTGATATTTACACCCTGTGTAGATGACATACATTTACACTCATTAAACACTGTGTTTTTTTCTTCTCACTCTTCAAAGTACCAAGCAGATCATTCTGCAAACACTTCTAAATTATTGACATATAATTTCTCCCTTTCCTTCAGCTGTCAATGTGATCAGTTATGTTTCAGCTTTGCTATCAGCACTACACAGAACCTAACTCATAATCCCAACTCAGCAGACACTCCTTTAGTTATCTCTATTTAAAATTCATTTAATTGCATGATTAGTTACAGCTTCCTTTAAAAAAAATTGTGTGTTTCTGTAGCAAATGTATTTTGATAACAGAAATGTTCCCTAAACCAGTATTTTAGGGAAAGGGAAGGCAGGGGAATGGCATCTCTGAGATACAGAGGGTCCTCCCTGCTCACGTGTTTTGAAGTGGGTGAAGACCAGAATCCTTGATAGACCAGAGGGCTCTGCACACCAGCATTACAGAAGCTTTGCCCAATGTTTTGTCCTAATCCAGGGTTTAGGGTAGAGCAGCAAGGATTAGTTTGTGTATCCTCACAGTGCTGGCCCAACAGCCATGGCACATTCCCAAATCCCCTCCTCTGTGCTATAAATGTGGTTTCCTTCAGCCATCTGCTTATTGTGCACTGTAAGCTCAATGGAGCTCAAGAAGTTCCTTCTTTAGAGAGCAATGAAAATGCAGAATTTGCCCTGTGACAATTTCTGAAAACATCTGAACCCATAACACAGTGCTTTGCGTTTTAATATTTCAGCTTTCAATTCAGCAAAGTCATTAAGCACATATTTGAATCCAAGTTCCTAGGCAGACTTATCAAAGTTAATTAATTTAAAAATGACTACGTGCTGTGCTGATCCAGGTATTATGTCACACTTACAATATTTCTCTTGTTTCCTGTAGTCATATCTTGAGGCATTCTATAAATTTTGTGAAAAACAAGGTGGTACTACAGCTGAAATAATGAGACCGATTCTTGAGGTAAGAAAAGTTCAAAGGTTCTTTGTACCTGAGACTACTCCGTGATATTTTCATAATTATGGTACTTTGCTTTTGCTGTTTTTCTCTCCCTCCATCTGCAAAGTTATCTGTCAAATGCTCCTCTGAATAGTAGCTGTTTCTCTAAGATGTAAAGAAGACAGCTCTAATATGAGTTTCACCTCTTGACTAGACAACAGCCAGTCAACCAGGGAGGAGTTAGTTAATATTTTGCTACAAAGGGAGAACAACAGATGAAATGGTTTACTAATCTCAAACTGTTGTCCCTTAACATTTTTCTGTATTCTGCAGAAAAGCCTAGAAAGTGGTTATTCTTACACCTGCTAGCTCAAAATTAAATTTGAATAGCTACAGTCTGGCAGTACTGTATAAGTAGTAATCAATACTCTTCAGTCTTCATGGCATTATCACTATTGTTTTGCTCTCCTGTTAAAACTCATGGTTGAAGCTAGAGTTGAGTGACCTTTGGAACCAGTGTCAGTCAGAAAATCCCAACAATCTATGTTTGATTTTTGTCTTAACTTAGAGAAGTTTAATTATTTTTTTTCCCATGACACACAAAGTTCCAAGGGCCCTCCTTCCCAGAACATACCTACAGTACAGTCAATAACATTTGTGTATCTGTCCATGTAATAAAAGATACAGAAATTCCAAAAACTGAGCTTTCAGCATTCAGTACTTTTTTTAAACGTGGTTTATCACAATGCTCTGCAGAGTTTGAGAGCCATGTCACCCATATGCTTCCAGAAATCTTTTTTTTTCTCCTTACTCTCTGGCAAACAAAAGTCATTGAGCTCTGCTGACATCACACTAAAAATCTGCATTACGGGGGCGAGTCAACGTACCTGGTTGCTCACATCTGAAGGAAGAATGAGCCTAAATTACATCTTACGAAATAATATCCTAAGAGGGAATGAAATTTAACATTTCTTTTAACCAGGACATAATGTCTTAGTTTAGGTTCAAAAGAAAATATTCTTCATTAAGTTGACTTGACCAGAAATTAAGCATTTTGGCTATTATTTTCTGACAAATGAAAATCACATTGGCTGTCTGAAAATCACATTGGCCAAAAGATCATCTAATTCTTTCCACAATGGATTCAGATTTTTCAGAAAGTGCACTTTTAGCTAGAAATTCATGCCGACAGCAGATTACTTACCAACACTACTTTAAGCATGTTGTAAAACTCTCTTTGTGGTAACAGTTTGGTCTCTGATAAGCTTCTTTAAAATCCCTATCTAATGTCAATCAGCTAGGAGGATAAACTTTTCTGTAGAAGATTTCTTTTTCTATAACATTTTAATAATCTGAGGACACACACAGAGCAGATTGCTAACAGCTGAATTTACAAAAAGCTGAAGTTTAATTATTTGAAAGAATAAATATTTGCTCTGTAATCTTACATGTCAGACTCCCAACCTGACCCTATCAGGATAAGGTTGAGGTATTTAGCACCCCAGCCTGTATAGCACCAATCACAGTGCCAGCCCACTGAACATCTCTCTTGTACCATGGACAAAAGTTGCTTGTTTAATCCTGAATCTGGTAGGGAACTCGCAGGAGTGCACCTGCAGCAATCACATGGCCAGGTCACCAAGTAACCGCCCTACGGCTTTACTCTCTCAGAACAACTTCATCATGTACCAGTAAGGTGATGAGCTGAGAAGACCGTCGGGATAAGATCGATCCTGCAGTCTGGGAGTTAGCAGCAGCAGGCCCCAAACTGTCACCAACAGCTGCCCTTGCATGTTTTTGTTCCAACGAAAGAATTACACATTAAAAAATCCAAAGCATCTCTCTTTCCAAAACAGCTTCGCTAGGGCTGATATAGCTTAACATAGATTAATAAGGCAAATGAGAAGTTGTCTGTTAGCTAGAAATCTTTTCAAGCACATTTACTTTCTTCCTATTATTTCTCTGCTGTTTACTCATTTTCCTGACTCTGGAGTCGGTGCCAGAGGGCAGCGGGGTCCCTGTTACAGTGTGTTCCAGTACAGTGGAGTGGGATCTATGAATATGTACTTATCTGCTGAAGTTGTAGAACTCTGTTGCAACTGCAGTCTTGTTATTGCCCAGAAGCAGCGTACCTTCCTAATGAAAGCACAGCAGAAATTCACAGCATAAACAGTTCTACAAGCTGCCTATATGCACACAAAGGACACGCTTGTCTGCTTTCCTGTGTAATCCCTGCAGTTAGCAAGGGCTCTGTGCTGTGACATGCTTCTATGAAAATGTGTAACAGAGATAAGAAATGAAAGCAGAGTCAATTTAGATCTCACAACAGAAGTCCACATTTAAATCAGACAGAGATTATTTTAATTTACTACTTAATTTTTAATTCCTCCTGTAAGAATGACAAGTGAAATGTCATCTTTTACGAGAGAACAACCAGAGAGCCAGACATTAGAATGACAAATGCAGTCTACATTAGAATGACAAATACAGTCTACAAACGCAGGGAAAACACAGATACTACCAGCACCTAACCCTGGCAGAAGAAATACAGCTTTTGATTCTATGCATTAAATATGAATTGTTATTTAAAACACTTGAACACTTTAAATGGCAAATAAACAGCTCTCTCCACTTTATTAAATTTATCATTTTAGATATGTGCACTCAGATATTCATGTTTCAGAATTTCCATTAAACCTTTACTCTCAGCAACACCCCGAGTTACCCCATGGTCCTTTCCTGTATTATTTAGAAGAGTATTATTTCATAACTTCAGAAGGGTGTGTGTAGAGATCTCTTGTTGTCAACATCTGGCTAACCAAGCTGGGGAAAGGAGGAAGTAGCAGAGATGAAATTTTCAGTACAAAAAAATAGAAACCCCAATAAAGAAAAGCTGTGCTTGCAAAACAGTTTGACCTTCTAGTTAAAATGTAACAAGTATTTGCAAGTAAAGATTTTTAAAATAAGGAATTTTTAAAATAAGTAATGTTTCTAATGCTCTAAAGTCCACTATTTTTGGTAAGTTTCCATAGTTTAGATCACTGAAAATTAACATATCCTCACATCAATTTGGAATGAAATCACTAACAACAACTTTTTATCCTTTGTTTTGCTTATGAAGTTTGAGGCAGACAGGCGTGCCTTTATCATCACCATTAATTCCTTTGGCACTGAGCTGAGTAAGGAGGACCGAGAGAAGCTGTATCCAGCCTGTGGCAAACTGTACCCAGAAGGCTTACACCTGCTGGCCAACGCAGATGACTACGAGCAAGTGAAGTGTGTAGCAGATTACTATGCGGTATGTAATTGAATTTCTTCAAACAAAAAGCCAAGATACAAATACCTAACATCTCTCATTGGAGAGAAAGAAAATCAGGACAAACACAAAAGATTCTGCAAAGATGTACGTGGAATCAAAGCCCTTTGATATGAAAACAGAAGATGTATTATTCTTCCTACTTTATTAACCCTCCCCAAAATGAGTTCTGCTTCACAGCTCCTGCCTGCAAGGCTTTGGAGCCAAAACATTAAAATGAGCTGACCAAACAATGTCACAGATGAGTACAAACCTGGTTTATTGTCAGTGTACCATAAAAATGCCCTTCTGAAAAGTTTTCTCTAAAGACCTGATAGATCCAAAGAAGTAAATGAAGTTGTTCATATTGACATGACTAGTGCTGTCACTAAAGATGCAAATTAACTGTGGTACTCAGACTACCTATGACACTGAAGGTACCTTGAAGTAGGTACACAAGACTAAATCTGATCTGAGATACTGCTTTTTCTGCAGAAGGAAGAAAGCTGGAGGTGTCCATCCGTCCTGTGCACAAGCAGCATGCGAGAAGCATGCGCTACCGTGTCACCACGGTACAGACCAAGTCTGTTCAGGTCACCATGGTACAGACCAAGTCTGTTCAGGTCACTGGGGGATATTTAGTTGAACTTGGGAACCACAGCACTAGACCTGTACTGTACTGTACTAGGACTTCATAGGGAATAAAAACCCCAAACACACAGAGAAGTAAATTACATGGAAATAACACATGTAAGAAATAAAGTTCAAATATATCTGTGCAGCATATTCCAGGATGACACACCAGACTAAGGGGTTTGGCTATAATAGTGATGCAGATAAAGCAAACCCCACTGACTACTGGAAACAAAATGAGCAGCCATGTGAAGATCAGAGTTCAGGGTTCTGGCTCCATGTACAGCTCTGGCTCTGATGGATACTATTTGTATAAGAAGTTCAGTGCTCTCTGTCCAAAGGAGTGCAAGGCCATGTGCCATCCCAGAATAGGTTTCTTTTAATGCGTTCTGTAAATTACTCTAAGTTGCAGGAAGTGGAGTAATACAAGAACAGATGCAATTTTTCTTTGCTGACTATATGCTTTTAACTTCTATGTGGAGCTCTGATCTATACAGTTCTTCTATACAGGAAGATTACTTAAAGAAGATTAATTAATGAAGTATTGTGAGGTATCTGCTGCACAGAATGCAAAAGTACCTCACTTCCGTTGGGTGGTTGTCTCTGTTTTCAGGAATACAAGGCTGTGTTTGAAGGTGTAGGGAGTGGCACTGGAGAGAAGACACTGGAAGATGCATTTTTTGAACATGAGGTAAGGGCTTCCAACAATAAAATACCAAAATGAAAGTTACTCACCAACAAGAATGAGGTACCAGGTTTTTTATTCTACTGTACTGTATCATTCAGCTTTGTATTCCAGCACACAGCAGTTCGAAGGCTGTCAGCACTTGGCTGAATCAAAACACAAGGATTTACCTTTTTAAATAAAATAGATCCCAGAACATGCTTCTGAAGACTGTCAGCCCTGACAGCCTATTAAAAAGCCTTCTCATGTAAAGCACATAATGGAATTTCTTGTCCAAAATTAATCCATGGATGACATTTACATTCTAGTGATACTCAAGAGACTCCTAAATGTAGTCATGGTTGCAAAGTTATGCAGAAAGCTTGACTAGAAAAGGTACCATATAAAAATCATATTTGCCTTCTTTAATATTTTGTCCTAACCCTTGTTTCGTTTTTGCAACAGGTAAAGCTGAATGTGCTGGCATTCAACAACCAGTTTCATTTTGGAGTGTTTTATGCCTATGTAAAGTTAAAGGAGCAAGAATGCAGGAATATCGTGTGGATTGCCGAATGCATCTCTCAGAGACATAGAACCAAAATTAATAACTACATTCCCATCTTCTGAATCTGAGAATTTATAATCCTGCAATGCCTGAAAACACCTGGGAAAAAATCTTCTAGAAGAAAAATCTGATTTCCAAAGTTGTTTTAAACGATCCTCCTTATATAGAATGGTGCATGGGAAGTAATGCCATTAGAGAAACAAGTACCTCATAAGGAAGTATGAATGGACAGAGGTTTTTGTTGGTAGATTTGTTTCCCACTGTGCCACTTTAGCTGATCAATTAAATCTGCCTGCAAGGTCTTTACATACATGTTCTTTCTTGGTGTGGAACCGAGCTTTACATTAATGACATTTGAACAGCTGGATTAACTCTGAAGGAATGGATTCTATGGTTAATTTTCTTGAAAGCCAACTAAACCACTACTCCTTCCTTCTTACATTCATGGTCTTCGTGGCATCGGGATTGTATGAAGGACTTACTATACAAATAAGAGAGAAACTTCAGGATTAGTTCCTGCTTTAGGGATCTCAAGGGAGGGCTTTCTGAACTTTATGACAGCTCTTTGCAGCTACCTGTAACTAAGGAACTTCACTCTCGTGAAAATGTTTTCACTTTTTCCTTTATGGCCACGTAAGAATCACCAGAACCAGTGTCAGACCTACTCCACAGCAATACCAATGTGTCCTCCCAGTCCACCAAAGTCACTGTCTTCATGTATGTACTGGGGAAGATTATGAAACGTGAATGAAAATACCAGCCAAGTCTGTATTAGTTTTCTATCAGACACAAACAACATCAGTTCTGAGCTATTTGAGGACCTGGCTAAGATCAGTAGCTAAAAATAGAGTGGACGGTTGAAGGCAGATTGTAGCAGGACAAGATTAATTCTGCTGAAGAAAAAGAAAGGATTTTGAAAGCCATATCAACGTTCTGCTTTCCTAATCCATTAAAAACAACTGCCCTTTTATCTTTGAAACAGGACATACCTCTGTTTTCTGGACGACTCCTTCATTTCAGAGTGCACAACAGCAAATCCTAATCTTCAGCTGACTATTCCACGAGCAACATGATAACAGAAATAAAATCCATTTCCTGCCAAGTAGGCAGAAAAATAAAGTATATCTGGTATCGACACCTCACAAGCCTAAAAAACATTTAGGTATCGTGGCTTTAAGTACCGAGTTCTCTCTCTATAACACAGAGATGCTCGTTCATACATAAACCACAGAAAACGTTACCGGTTTTGCAGCTGAAACTACACTTCTCAAACTGTAATTTCAAAGGGCTCATATCCCAGGACATCCCATACTGATTTAATAGGGAATTGAGAAGACTCTTTACATTTTCCTTTCTTTCTTGTGGATTATAAAGAACCTTACTCTACTACTTTAAAAGTATTTTCATAAAGATTCCTTTAGAAATAACTTCTTAGGAATTTAGAAAAAATTACCAAAATGAAATGCATTTAAGAAAATAGCACAGATCTTATTTGTATGTGGAGCCTTCTTTGATTAGGTGATGTAGGAATAGAGAGAAAAAGGAAAAAGACACTGAGCTGTCAGCTTTGTGGGCTGCAGTTTTGTTTCGGCATGTCTAGGTGCTTCCTTGCAACGCTTTTCTTACCTCACATTTCTTAACTTGTACTTCTCAGACTAATCTGTGAGCAGTGCTTTCCAGTTCACACCTGTATCTCAACCTACGTCACAAATATGCAGTAAACAGTAATGAAGAAAGTAATGGGGCTACAGTCTGTGAAATTTACATTTTTCTGTATTTCTTTAGCAATTCCCTTAAAAAAAAAATCTGTTGTGAGCTAAAGAATAACCAAGTCAGCTGGTCAGGGACACAGAAACTGAGTTCATGCAAATCAGCACAGTGCATGAACACTTCTCCTGGACACCAATAAATCAATCCTATTTGAACAACACAAATCAGCTGGCTTCCTGACAAGAATTTTCTGAAGTGATTTGAAGAGGAAAGAATCTGCTCTCCACCCGAAATCATTCCGTGCCAGGAAAGATATGCAGCTGCTATTCCTACAGCCAGGGAATACTGTTGCCTCGGAGAGAAATGGGCAGGAAGTACAACTTACAGGACTGTGTTTTCAGCAGAACTGCTGTTTAGACTATGGGAAGGAAATCAATGCTGATTGGTATTTTTTCAAAACAACTATTGAGGAATTAGCTAAGCAAAAACATGACCAGGTGCTGATAATATTCAAGAAATAGTAGAAGGAACAGACCAACAGCTTTTTGCATAAATAAGTTACATTGCTCTCTCATTAGTAATTTCATCTTTATGTTGGTGTGCATATAGATAGATATATATATATATGTATCAAACAATCACAGAGCATTAGGGATTGGAAGGGACCTCAAAAGATCATCTAATTCAATCCCCCTGCCACACCAGGATCACTTAGATCAAGTCACACAGGAACATACTCAGGCGGGCTTTAAACATCTCCAGAGAAGGAGACTCCGCAACCCCCTGGGCAGCCCCTTCCAGTGCTGTCACCCTCATCACGAAGGAGTTCCTTCTCATATTTATGTGGAACCTCCTATGCTGGCCAACAGCACCCTGGGGTGGATCAGAAGGGGGGTGGTTAGCAGATGGAGATAGGTTCTTCTCCCCCTCTACTCTGCACTAGTGAGACCACATCTGGAGTACTGTGTCCAGTTCTGGGCCACTCAGTTCAAGAGGGATGTGGAACTGCTGGAGGGTGTCCAGTGTAGAGCAATGAGGACGATGAAGGAAGTGGAGCACCTCCCTTCTGAGGAAAGGCTAAGGGAGCTGGGTCTCTTGAGCTTAGAGGAGACTGAGGGGTGACCTCACTAATGTTGATAAATCTGTGAAGGGTGGGTGTCAGGAGGATGGAGCCAGGCTCTTCTCAATGTCATCTAGTCATAGGACGAGGGGCAATGGGTGTGAGCTGGAACCCAAGAGGTTTGATATAAATATCAGAAAGAACTTCTTCACAGTGAGGGTGATGGAGCATTGGAACGGGCTGCCCAGATGGTTGTTGAGTCTCCTTGAGTTGTTGAGTGTTTTTAAAATTATTGTTTTGGTCTTAACACTGACATGTAGTGGAGAAGTTTAAGAAGAAAATACACACCATAGTATGGGCTATATATTGGCAAAATACAAACAAGGTGAAATATTTCTTGGTATATTTCTGAAAGGAAAGACAATCATAGAATCATCATGGCTGGAAAGGACCTCCAGGGTCATCAAGTCCAGCCCTTTCTCCTAGTGCCTAACCGCTAGACCATAGCCCCAAGCGCTGCATCCACTCGTTCCTTAAACATCTCCAGGGTTGTTGACACCACCACCTCCCTGGGCAATCCGTTCCAGCACCTAACCACCCTCTCAGTAAAGAATTTCTTTCTAACATCCAGTCTAAACCTCCCCTGATGCCACTTGAGGCCATTTCCCCTCGTCCTATCATCACCAGTTTGAGAGAAGAGCCCAACACCAGCCTTGCTACAACCTCCTTTAAGGTAGTTGTAGAGGGCAGTAAGGTCCCCTCTCAGTCTTCTCTTCTCCAGACTAAACAGCCCCAGCTCCCTCAGCCTCTCCTCATAGNTGGTTATTTCCACACAAAGGACGTTATCACTTTTCTGTATTGTCCAGCTTCACACTCATGTTTGTGTCTGTCAGCCTCAGGACAGGGAAGCCCTCAGTGAGTTCTGCTGCACAGGGTCACAGGAACTCTGCAATACTGTTAAGCCTTGCTTACATAACAAGATTATTCTATGATTCTATGACTATAATTTAGGGAAGATCATTTTGTGTTCCAACTTGCTACTTAGAACATGTAACAGCAACTCTGACCAAGTTTGACAAGGAGCAGGTAGAAGTTGCAGATTCCTTCACTGATACAATTTCTTCTTTTCCATCTAGAAAAGCGAAATATTCTTATCCCGTTAGTTTCATATGGAGGATTATAGACTGGGTTCTTCTGGGTGAACATGCATGTGCCCATACACACACTGGGTAAATCAATCTACAACAAATAAAAAAATCTTGCTTCACAACACTTTTTTCCAGTGAAAATGTCAATAACTTTAAAACACACACGGATCATTAGGGGTTGGAAGAAACCTTCAGAGATTGAGTCCAACCCCCCTGCTCAAGCTGAATCTCAAGCAGGATCACGGAACCTAATATAAACAAACAGTTGAAAGATTAGTAAAAATATCTATTAAAGTAAAACAAAACAGAGAAAACTCCTTTTGCATTTAGATCATTCTCTTCATTCCATGCAGCATAAAAGAGGTAAACGAGAACACTTGAATAGGTCTGATCTAAGCTCATAAAAATTCTTTATACCTAATCATGCTCAGCTTAGCCCATGCTAGTGTTGTTTACCTCTCTATTACCCAAAAAGCAGAGCTTTTTTTGGGGGGACAAAAGCTGCTCCTTGCGTGCAAAAAGGCCACCTTTGCCCGTAGTAAGGAAATTAAAAAACCTCAAAAAGCTGAAATTATTCTTTTAAAAAAAGTCCCACTGCTTCAAGCAGGGCTGTGACAGTATAGATGTTAGTAAAAGCCAGGACTGAAGCATCCTAACTGCTACAGAACTGTTCTATCTACCATCTGTTACATGAAGAGGGAGTACTAGCACTGCTACAAACGTGCAGAAGCTGAAGAAGAGAAAATAAACCAGATGTTTATTTATAGCAAATATTATGACTTCTGTAGTTGTATGAAAATCGCAAACAAATTCCAAATTACTCTAAGGAATGTTACAGAATTGGTTTACTGCAGAAAAAATTCATAAATGATTTAAGAGCAGTATATAAATACATAGAAGAAAAGCTAGTGTAGGTAATAGCTCGCTAATCTGCTTTAATGGAAAAAATGACAGTGTTCCTACTGAGTTGTGTGGCAGCAGAGCTAGAACCACAGGGGTAAGTTGCTGCATTTGGATGAGCTGTGTACTCAAGATGTATGAGAAAAACCTGAACCTGTCCTTAGAGCTGTGCAGTGGAGTAGACTGCTGCACAGTGTCCTGCAGCAGCCAGGTCACTGAGAAGAACCATTGTGCCAGGTAGTTAACCCCATGGTCACCCCAGCACTGGGCACAAGGCACTGAGCAGCTGACTGAAAAGGATAATTCAATTTCTAAGAAGCAATAGTGGCGATGGTTGATGCCATCAATGTGTTTGAGCATATTTCTCTACCAGTTCTTGTTGGCAGGAGACAGTAACTGACAAGTTCTGCCAACACTATCACCGGTATTCCTCTCTCTGGTCTTCGTGATCTACAATTAGAGCACTTCTGAGCCAGTGTCTTTCAGTTTGGATTCAGAGGTCTGGCCCTCTGACTGACTAACAGACCTATTCCATTGGGTATGTTAGAAGACAGCTCCAGGAACCCTCCTCGTTTTGTTCAACATAACCACGCAGACACCAGGCAGGGAATGCTCTGCTATGAAGGCACTCTAGTAACTGCTTAACACTGTCATGACTTCCACATCAAAGCTCTATTTATGTCTCTCTAACGCAAAGAGTCTGTCATCTAAAGGTGTGAGCTTTAAAAATTTTACCTTAAAAGCAGCAGTAACCATTTACAACCTCCACTGTGGAACAGATGCTATCAGTCTAGACGTAATCAAGTCAGTGTAGCTTTCTCCTCCCATGGCTTTTAGATCAGTCTTTGCTGTTGAACTGTTGCAACCTTGTAGTTTATCTTAATCTCTCAGGACTTTCTCCGTACCTAAGCACACGCCAAATTCTGCATGAAAACAAGCCCTTGCCAAAAGTATTAACTCACTCATCACAATGGTGGCCTTTCCAATCAGACCTACTCCTTCTAATCATGAGAATGAAATGCTGTTTTATCTAAATGTCTCTTACCGTATCAAATGTTTAATTGCACAAATCTCCGAGAAGTGTAGGTCAGACCTTGGGCAAACATTCCATCTAGCTGTTCAGTCCTATGCTTGAAGTGGGTAGCTCCACATTTCTTGGAACTAACTCCAGAATAAAATTAAGTACTGAACCAGATTGCAACCATTCATTAAAGAACCTGGAGTACTCTGCACCCTACAGCCCTGAACTGGACTTGAGACCTAACAGGCAAAGAGGAGAGCAAACAGAAAAGCAACAAACTAGAAAGTTCTTTAAAGTATTACCTAGGAAGCTGCTGCATTCCACACCCACTGGAACAACTTTATGGTTGGCATATGCATTTTTGGGAGTGGAATACTTAAACCCTAGGGTTATGAAACCACTGCAAATACTAGAAGTGAACACCAAGCCAAGTGAAGCTGAGAAGAGTGGTTTAATAATGGCTGTTGGTGACTAGAATTAGTACTCCATGTGCTGCCTCTATGAGCTCAAGAATGGAAACTATGCTTCTATGGTTTCTCAGCAGCAAGACACGCAGCAAAATGCTGATTTGTGAGAAATAACAGATTACTACATTGTGTAAATGGGAGCTCAGACCAGTACAGAGGCTTTCATGTTTGAGTGTGAAATACAGAGATATGGTTTCATATTGCAGAGTACTTTAGAGTGAAACCCCTAACGCTGAAGACTTTACTGCAATTATAAACACTTGGAAGGGTGGGAAGAGGAGTTTAAAGTAGTGACACTGACCAAGGAGGTACACGATCCACACATGTACAGCCATATTCAACATTGCCTTAGTCATGATCAGCTTCAGATTTAGCCAGACAAAGCTCTTGTTTAAGTGTTGGAATAATGGAATAATGGAATAAGATAATGGAAAGTGCTATCTGAGGAGAATGATTGAGGACAAAGTTGACTCCACTCTCTGTCTTCTAACAGGTTTAAACTACTGCAACATATTTTCTTCTACTTAGGCTTTGACCTCTGAAGTCAACAGAAGTGATAATGCAGTAAGGAGCCTCTGAAATGCTGCAGACAAAACATATTTACCAAACAATACTCTCTCGTATTCTAATGAAGTGATAGCAATTAAAATGTAGAAGCTTTCAAATGTGTTCTGCTCTTTGATTCTACTTACCTAATAGGTGAGGTAGGTAGGTATGTAGGTATGTTTTAAATTGTATTACAGTGCCTATAGGTCTTAAGATAATGAGGTCCTTCTCCCATCACAAGACTACACAACCTAAGAGCTACAAACTGAAAGACTGCCAGGTATGCGGCCACTTGGCTCCATATGGATTCTGCAGGCTGAGCAAAGAGCTGTATACTGCTGATCACCAGCAAACGCTAAGCAGAGAGCACAGCTGTACTTCTTATGAGGGTAAGTGGGGTATCCAGTGCTGGAATAGGAGGCTGCTCCTAGGTAGAGATGCCAATAACAGCATTAACTTGTCAATTGCATCCCTCAGTGGGGAGATTTTGGGGTTAGACTCTGCTGCCAGAACCACTTATTTATCCGTTAGTCTCTGCTGCCAGAACCACTTATTTATCTATAGCCAACACTGAAAGAGCTGAAATAGTTTTGGCTGACTGCTGAAAAACTCGCACTCAATGAAATGTCTTAACTCGCAGAATTTTAAGGCATGAACTTGCATGTCTCAGACACTGGAAACTAGATGAAAGTGGGTCCTGAATCAATGGACTTTCAGTCTCCAGACTTCTTACAGATGTACAGCGTGACTCAGCATGACAAGAAATAAATTGGAGTTGCACCAGTTCCCACCTCTAAGTGAGTTTATGCAAGGCTTAGTCACTAACTCATTTAGAGAATGCTGGGCAAGAGACAGACAGAAATCCCAAAAATTAACGGAAAAATGTTGAAATCAAATGACAGGTGAATTTAGACATTTTATGGAGTCAGATGCTGAACACTGCTTGCTGCAAGCAATGTTAGAATCAAAAGTTCCAAGCATGCCAGAGTTCTGTTTTCAGTGCCAAAGTCCTAATTGGTTTAAGCCCTATAAACAACACAGTGGAAAAATATTAACACATTAGTGCTGGTAGATCAAAGAACAGAGTGATTTCCCAAGGCCACTTTGGCAAAACAGACAAGAAATGAGCACATTTCTCAAGTCCTAGCCCAGAATTTCCATCAGAAGATCCTTTTTTAAAGATTTATTTCCCATAGAGTCTTTCCAATAATGTTTAGTTCATCCCCTTAGAGTAGGTCAAGTTACCATCAAAGAACAGCTACCCTCAAAAGTACCTGTTTACTCTTTCACTGTCCTAAACAACCTAAACAAACTCAGTCCTTCCTTGTAGATCACACTTGCTAGATGCTTGGTATAATCTGTTGGTTTGCTCTGGCCTCACTCCCATCAGTACAAATCTTCTGAAATGCACCAATTAAGATGAGTTTTGTGCACAGCAACAGGCACATTAATGAGAATGATGACTATTAAAAATCTCTCAAAACATTATCACTTTGTGCACTTACAAAGTGCACAATACAAGCAGAAAGAAAAACAAAACCTTGTTGAAATGTAAGTCTCCCGCAAGAGTTCATCATCAAGGATGCTGGTAAGTGAAGTCACAGAAAGAGCAAAGCGCTGACATATTCTGGCAAAGCCACACAGCATCCAGAATGGGGACAATGATCTAACTCCACTGAAAGGAAAACAGGCAGTCTGTCTCCATGTAAGCAGAAATTCAGAAACGCACAGGCCAATACCAAAACCTGTGACAAACCTGAAAAAGTGAAGTGATGTAATTTAACGGTACCCAGCTACCACTTTCTAACTGTCCGACTTCATAGAAGTCTTGTTTGAAGGCAGTATTGTGCTTCCCTCAAAGAATGTGTCTGAACCTGAGGAAAAAACTTGCCGTTTTCCAGAAGGTATCTGCTCACACATAAAAGCTTAATACCAGCTGCAACAGGATGAATTTTGCAAGATAAGCAGCAAACCAAGTCATATTTTGTTCAAGAGTGTTTGGGTGCAGTTTCTCATTGCCTAAGAAAAGTTATGTTCAATGGCTCTTCTATCAGTAATGTAGTAATTTATGAATCCTAAAATAACTAATACCAAAATTGCAGAAAATAATGTCAATGCCCTGCTACAAATGGGATCCATGAACTTAATAGGAGTTTTGGCAGTCTGAAATCATGTGCACGCATATGCACTCAAGGTGCGTAACACAGATACACTCTTGTCCTTCACAGTCAGGCATGGTCTTACATTTGTTATCTAAGAAAATATTCAGGAGTGAAGGGATCTTATCTCAGAAAGAAGACTAAACAATGAAGTTATTGCTAATAGGAAAAAAACCGTGTTCTGTGGCAAGAAACCTTTTATCAAGGTGAAACGTAAGTTGTAAAGCAACTACTGAAACACTGTTTTAGTCTTCTTAACACAATAGCAAATATTTATTTCCTCCCTGCATAAGAGATCCAAGTGTTTATGGCCCATACAAAGCCACGAGCTATCAATAATAACCTGGCTTCCTGCCATATTAATGCAATATCTTGTTTTCACAGTATTCCAGGCTGCAAGCCATTTGAAATTAATTAACAGCCTGCTTCCAAAGTGTGTTTTATTGCCATCCAAAAGCAATAAAAAATTTAATTTATCACATGTCATGTCCTCGCTCTCTCAAAGAGAGCATTGGGTAAAAGTGAACTTGGAAATTACGTAAATAATGAATGTACAAGACTGATGAATGCAAAGTAAACTATGCTGGCTCTTGAAAGCTGAATTCTCAGAAATGGTATCTTTCAGACAGAACTACATTAGTAAGAAAATCAGTCCTCTGGCAAAAGCATTGAAGGAAAAAAAATAGAACAAACCAATTCTGTATTAAAAGAAAAATAAAGAAAAACCACTATTGCTGCACATCTCAATAACCCCTTATAAAAATCTTCATAAAAATCGTCAACTTTTCAAGTCATCAGGTGAATTATGCACATCAGAGAAATTACAACCCATTAGTTTACTAGCCAGGTCTAGATCAGCTCTTGTCTTCAGCACGTGAATGACCGAACGCAACAGGAAAGCTTCCCATACAATGACTTTCCCTCAATTCACTTGCTCTATCATCTCCTCGTGGTGATTTTCAGAAGTTTTTTGTAATTCTAAGAGGAAGAACACCACCACCACATTCTGGAATTTTACATGGCAGACTCCGCATTAAATGATGCACAACAATAATGCATACAGCCCTGGTGGGACAGCAGGACAAGGACCCAATCCTTTTTTATCTGTAGGATCATAGGATCATAGGATGTTAGGGGTTGGAAGGGACCCAAGAGATCATCGAGTCCACCCCCCCTGCCGCAGCAGGACAAAACTATCTAACACAGATCACAGAGGAACGCATCCAGGGGGGCCTTGAAAGTCCCCAGAGAAGGAGACTCCACCACCTCCCTGGGGAGTCTGTTCCAGTGCTCAGTGACCCTCACAGTAAAGAAGTTCCCCCTTGTGTTGAGGCGGAACCTCCTCTGCTGCAACTTACACCCATTGCTCCTTGTCCTATCACAGGGAGCAAGTGAATACTAACAGTGGTGAGGAGCAGGAGAGAATTTAATCACTAACCATCACAGGACAAAGAGCCAATCCCACTAACTAGTGATTACAAAAGTCAACTCCTTCACAAAGGATCCTTCACTTGAGCCTTCCTATTGGAGCCTATCCAGCTCTGTTGGTTCTGCTGACTGCAATAAAAACCCACATTGCTTGCGGATCAGTCTGGTTATCAATAACTTATTTGTAGGTATTTCAGCATATTAAAAATGACAGTGAAACTGTAAAATACTTCTGAGTAACAAAAAAGCAGTCATTTTAACATTAAACCTGTGTGTTCAAGCTTTGCTTTTTCAAAGAAAATGCTTTCTCATCTCCATTACAATGCAAAGCAGATTGACTGAAAATGTAATTACATCTTAGCTGTTGTCCACATCTCGTGTTTGCTGTTTGGCCACTGACAGTGCAGCAGGCACAGCTGCTGAAAAAATACAAGTAAAACCTTGGAAACAGCCAAAGCTAAGTACGTGGATCACTCTTACGCATAACATTTTAGGAAAGAAGCCCAATTCAATTACTGCCAAGAGGCTAATGTAATTGAACAAGAACAGATTGCCACAGCTTTGCAGAGCCCAAACACTTGTATGCTATGAGAAAACTATTCTGGAATCCTGCTGGATTATCTCTGCCTTAGAAATGATAGCACTTACGTGAAAATATCTACATTTCCTTCTGCTTTTCTTATCATTTCCTTTTCAAATAGTGACTTTCCTTGAACCCTCAGGGCTGCATAAAAATCACTCGGACGCAAGGCCATTAAAAAACCTATGTATCCAGATATGAATCTTTTAGTTTCACTTTTGTTAGCTTCTCTCTTATTTTCTTCACACTTTGCTCTCATAAAATAAATACAAAAATCAGTGTGCAATCCAAGACAAATAAAAAAACCCTGATCTGTGAATTCCCTGAATATGGCAAGACTAGCATGATCCTTAGCAATGGAAATGTGATGCACCTCAGGAAAGAAGGTAGACAATAAAAGACACATGTTCAAAAACCACAAGTTAACCCTCTCCTCCTAAATGTAATTTTTAATTTACTTCAGAATAAAATTATGTAACTAGGGAACTTGCTCTTGCTAATTGGCATTTTTGCCTTGTTATAGGTATTTGGCAAAAGTTAGAAAGTTTCAGCATTTTCAAATAAACTATTATTTTACTGAAAGTAGTAAGAAGCATCACTGGATATTGCCAGAAAATGGTATTTTAGCATTGTGCAGACTTAAATACAGAAATCACCTGTCTTTTTGAAAAGAGTTATATCGGTCAATATAACTGTTTTCCTAGTAAGGTTTTGGAAAAGGACTGAAAATGAGTCGGGTCTTTGGGGTTGAAAAATTGTTTTCTGTAGTAAATTTAGCACTCTGGCTAAATTTAACAAATTCCATTTAAACACCGCTACCTCCAGGTAATTACTACTTCATGAATATCAAAACAGCATTAGTCTTAATTATAATAATATTAGAAAAATAACAGACCTTAAAAAAAGTTGTTCTGGTACATGTTTCAGTGCCTTATGCTATACACTGTTTTACCCTCAGGAAAAGCTAGAATTGTTAGCAGGAGTGACAGCAGTAGTGGTAAATAGTAATAGTAATGATTATCATGATGCATATGGTCATTAACCTTGCTGATTTCTCTTATTCCAAGCAATCCATCTTGCATCATCTCTTTTCTTTCAACCCTGCTCCCATTTTTGTCCTACCTGCCACCAAGTGAACCTAAGAAAGCTGATGGGTAGTACTGTTTTCTGAGATAAGGAGCCATCCTTGAGGGTTTACTCATAAAGCAGACCTGTTGCACACATCAGTTCTGTAGTTCACTCAGTGCTTGGTAGAGAGCCAAAGTAGATGCCTATAGCTCATATGCAGAGATAATCAAGATAGGATTCACACTTTCAAAACACAGTCAAACAAATCTATTTGAGCTCATCTCACACGTGTATCTTCCACATGCCTCTGTACACAGGAGCCTATGCACTTGAACTAAGTTTTGTCTTAAAAGTCTTACATCAGACAGAGGAAGAGCGATGGAAAAACCTGTATTTTCTGAACTAAAAGTTATAGGCTTTGACACATGGTAGAAGTTCACTTCCTCCCACTACACCACAAAGAGCTGAGACAACAGCAGGAAATGCTGACTTAGACTCCACTGAATTACCTGTGACACTGCCAACATTTTAGTGACCATATCAGTAATTGGCCCACCAAAGCAACAGATGTCAGCTAAGTGACTTCAGAAGGTGTCTTCTGTCATTCCATCCCATTTGTGATAAAAATTTGACACGTTAAATTGAATGTGCAGAACGCGAATGAAAAAACGCAATGCATTTTAAATTGCTTTTAGAAAGCATCAGTACACTGATTTCTACAGTGAACACTCAAATGCTCTTCTCTATTCATATTTGTTGAAAAGCTCCTGTAAAAGTCATAAAAGAAGTCTTAAAAAGATCAGTATTATTACTCCCTTTTGTGCCTAAAAGATTTTAAATAGCAAATGAAGTATGCCCAAGTACAAATTTTATATCTCATTTTAAAATACATAACACGCACAAATTGCTAGTGAAACTTAAATAACAGTCTGGGGACAATATCTCATAGCTGCTTTAAAACAGAGGATAATAGAAAACTCACAAGTGGCTTAGTTAAACGTTCTCTAGCCTATTCCTATTAGCAGTTCAAATAACTATGTAGGGAAGTATTCACAGATTATTAAGTTCTATCACCATGTGTATTGCCTTACAATGGAAATGCATTTAACCTACATGAACCATTTAAACAATTCATAGAGAAACAAAACAGTGCTCTGCTGTAAATACTTGGTGAAAAAAACTTTCACAAGTTGTTAAAACACATACATGAATTTATAAGTCTACTTTATTTACTGATTATACCTACAGTACCATGGTCTAATTCTTACTTTGATTTCAGAAGAGAAAAGAGGATTATCTGAGTCAAAAGTAGTACTAGAGCTGGAGAAAAAAAGGCTTGCAGGTATGAATTCAAAACATGTCAGAGATGCAAGTCAGAAAAAAGTTGAGGTTCAAGATCTTTGCTTATCCTTAGAATAAAAGGAAGTCATGGCATGAGTTCTGCACAGAAATGCAATTGCTTATACTCTGTATTTAAGAAAGAGAGAGCTCTCAGCTTGGAAATAAACATGAATATTCCAACAACCACTGTAATGTTAAGAGAAAAAAATTGAGGAAAAAGTCTCAGAAAACACAAAGTCAAAGAATTTGGTTTCTTCGTTCTTCTGATTAATGCTCAGAGAAGGATGAAGAAAAGACAAGAGTAGCTTTTAGCTGGAACTGATGGCTTTGAATGAAACTCTGGTTCATTAGGCTATGCCTTCACAAAGCATGAAAGCAAATTAAACCCTAGTGAGCGTTTCCAGTAGTGCTGTCTAAGAAGGGTAATAAAGGAAAAATGATGTAGCTTTCTCTTTGCCTGTACCCTTCCATGAGACGTTTACAGACATTTCCTACTATGCTATCTACTTTTTCAAAGCTTGTAACAATCAGTTTTTGTAGGACATATTTGAAGTTGGCCACTGACCTCAAGGAAGTTATTACGGAGATGTAGGGCTAGTTGATCACTGAATACACACAGCAGGAAATGAGGCTGAAATAATTTGCCATATTCTAATTTTCTTATCCAAAACTCACTGTCCACTTATTTGGGACCCCCCCCTCAACATTCAACATCTTGCTACTGAAGTACAAACAGAACAAAACAAACCACAGTACCACAGTATCACAGTAATGATAAGGTTGGAAAAGACCTTAAAGATCATCCAGTCCAACCTAAATCCAAACAAACCAAGTAAACCTAACATCTAAAATCTAGATCATGCCACTCAGCACATCATCCAGCCTAACCCTGAATACCTCCAGGGATGGTGACTCAACTACTTCTGTGGGCAGCCCATTCCAAAACCGGATCACTCGTTCAGTGAAAAATCTTTTCCTAATGTCAAGTCTAAACCTCCCCTGATGGAGCTTAAGACTATGACCCCTTGCCTTGTCTCCAGTGGCCAGGGAGAAAAGACCAACCCCTGCCTGACTACAACCACCTTTTAGATAGTTATAGACAGCAATAAGGTCACCCCTGAGCCTCCTCTTTTCCAGGCTTTTCATTCTCCTTCCTTTACTTAAACACCCTCCCCACACTTCATGCTGTCTAGGTAATCTTAATCTCTTCCTTCCTCCAGCCCACACTGCGTTGTTACATGCCCACACTCCTCTGTTGCACACCTTTACTCTCATGCACGGGGACCAGTCCTTCATTCTCCATCACCTACCTCTGTTTCTTCTGACATCCAAGCCACACCCAGTCTACTTATCATCTGCTCCCAGCCTCACCCTATCTCAGTCCCCTTTCTGAGACTGAAGTACTTCGGCACAGTAAACTGGTAGGAGGAAAAACCTTAAAGCAATAGCTCAACATGTATCTACTACAATTTCAAGAGAGAACTGCATTTAAGTGTGAAAGCACTACCTAAAGAAGAGTTAACTGTACGCTTTGTGTGCCTTTCATATAGATTCCAATACACCCACATAAAACCTAAGAGAGTTTCTGAGTTTAGAGAAGATCTTACAGCACCAGACCTGAAGCAAATGTTTGTGTTCATTACAACAGGAGATGAGACACAGCAAACTGTATTTTTTTCCCCGCAAACTAACGCCATGCTGCTAAGAGACTGTCCATCAGAAACAATGCTTTGACAAGATGCCTTCACAGATAATTAGAATTCAGCACACAAATCTCCAGACTTACATGAAAAAGCAATAAATTCATTGCTGATTTGCCAGTGGCTCAGTCATAAACAGAAGATTTGACAAGTGGACAAGGTCAATGTATTGAAATAATTGTATTCTGAAAACACAGAACCATTTGAGAAGATGTTTGTACATATGAAAACACAGTTTATGGAACCATGGACAAAAACAAACTAAACAAACTGTTTTTACCCCTCCCAATCATTCATTCAACCTCTAAAAATTAGAACTTCTGAACTGACACCTTTTGGTTTAGGAAAAAGACATAGGAATACAATTGGCCTTGTAATTCCAAGTTTATACATACAGACTCGAATGTTGCCTAAGACCAGAGGTGAGCAATTTTACTGATTTCTAACTGGATTCAAGTATTTGCAATTTTTTAATCTTCCCACAATGCTGCTTAAAAAAAAAAAATCTTAATCATTAATATGCAATTAAACACCAAATTCTTGGTAGGCATCAAGTTCAATTAAGCGTGCCCAAGGTGATTACTGTTACGCATTATTTACACTGCCAAATACGCAAACCCACTCATATACAGACTAGACCCTTGTTGTCAAATACTGCATACATCCACCTCACAATCCATCTATCAAACCTTAAATGAGAAGCAACTCATGTAAACCTCTGAGAGACAGGAGGAAACATAAGACAGTACATAATAGGAAGGTGCAGTAGCCAAGTTTCTTGATCATTGTAAGACTACAGATTTTAAATTACACAGAAAAAAACCTAAAGTAGTATTCCACCTTAATATAAAAAAAAATACACCACCATACAGACAACCCCCTGCCCCTTACTTACCATAAAAAAAAAGATAATTTTAATGACTGTAGTTTTACAGACACAAATGTGCATGTGTATATGAATAATACACAGACTTAACTCTATCTGCTTTCAGTAATAATCATGGAATCAGGGAGAGACATGGAATGGAATATCAAGAGACCCTGACCAAGTGCCAGCAGTGCAGACATTCAGTTATAATGCATTTATTGTCCTGGAACAGGAGCCAATATTGTGCATTGAAAAGGCATTGGTTAAAATATCTGAACAGTCTTGGGAAGAAGGACCAGTAACTAAAATTTTCCAGCTGTTCTAGCTACATTCCCAGTTGCTGAGTTGTCTGGCAATACTCTCTTGCACTACTGCAGGGTGCCTTTGTAAAGCTGCACTGAGCTGGCGCAGGAGAGAATCCCGAGCCCAAATCAGACAGCACTCAGTGGCCACAGTGTACCTCGAGAGGAGAGATTGGCTTGAGCTTGAGTTTATCAGAGCATAGAAAACAGATTTTTTAGGTCTTGAGTTCTCTAATCATTGGGATGCTGTAGGCCTGATTGTCACTATTATGCTTTCTGCTGCTTCTGCTCTTGCCTCAGCTGCTGTACCTTGATCTCAGATCCTTTGTGTACTAGGTTTATGCCCTGAATTTGCAAAGATATACTACCCACTGTCTAGACCCCAAACAAAACAAGAAGTAAGTCAAGCAACAATTCTTTGGTGTAACAAAAACATCAGGTGCCCACCTACCTACGGACACTGAGCATACACTCTGGCAGATTACAGGGGATTGTGGATTGTGCTCGTGAAGATAGAATTAGGTAGACAGATAGCATAACTCTATCTCCCTCCCAGGCAGCCTCTACAAGCAGGCTGCCCCTTTATACTGTGGTGCTGCTTCAACATTTCCTCCTGAAGCAAAATACCTGTTGCCATTTCCAGATTCTCTCTCAAAGTTGCCTGCCTTTAGGAAGGCAGCCAGGGAATGTTTTCCTCCACACCTCCCCATGAGAATCTGGACATTGGCAGTCTCACACCAGAAAAAGGTGTCAGCCTCAGTTCTTAGCACTTCAGGGCTGCATAAGCAACCAATCTAACCACACTCATATTTTAAGACATACATAATTTTGCTGATCTGCAAGAGAAACGACATACATACAGACTCATTCTACATGCCAGAGCAATCTGCCTGTATTCGAGTCTACTAAAGAAGAATGATTTTGCCTCAGCCTCATCTTTTACTACTGTGTTACAGTTAAGAACATTGAATTACTACACTTCTATTTTTCTATAGAATTTTTAACCTATTCTGTAGTATGAGGGGATTACAGTTTAACATCTGGCTTTTGTAAAGCCTTTGAGAAATGAAAAAAAAGAACAGAAATGCAAGTAGACAGTATTTAATAGAATTTTATGCGCTAGTAGAGAAATTCATTTAGTTTTACTGGTTCACTTCCTATACAGTTCTAGAAGAATTCTGCACAGGTACAGGTTGAACAAAACTGCTGTCACTTACCTAGACCTTCCAATTAAAGGCTACCAGTGCTTATTGTCAACCCTCTGCATGCAGGAAAACCAGCGAAAACTGGAAAGATAAACCTCCAGCCAGTGGAGACTTTATGAAAGCCAATCCTAAAATCCATGTTTATCAATTGTACGTTGTTCCATCATGCCATGTTAGAAAGATCTAGTAACAGCTAAGCGTAAACCCAGTGTATTCTGCAGTCTATTTTGTAGATAACTATTCTGCATTAGAGTTTTCAAAAATTCTCACTTGGAAAAAAGGAAAAGTAGAAATACACTCAAGACACCAGTTGCAAGAATCTTGAGGTTTTGTGCCATTAACAAATGTGCCATTGTGCATTCATGACTTTGTTTCCTTAAGGAATTCACATGCCCAACTCAGACTGCTGGCCTCCATGTTGTTTGAAAACAACAAAACACCAGGCTTTGCTGACAGTTGCTCCAGGGTCTCGCACTGCCAGCTTTTCTTCCTTTCAGTTCGCAAAGGCGCTGGACTCTCTGAGATGACCCCTCCAAGGCCTTGCTTGTGCCCAAGAGCTGCCACTAGCGCGGCCTCTGCAGCGCTACGTGGTGCGGTGAGAAGCTAAAACTTCTTCCTTCTCCAACGTCAGGCGCAACCCGAGCCTCCATTTGTGCGGTCTGTACATCTGTGCGGGATACCCGCCACTGTCGACTCTGGACCGGAGTCTCGCTGCGGCTGGGGACAGGGGAACTGGCACCGCACGGAGAGGCCGGGACAGGGCCCAGCAGCACCGCCCTGCTCGCTGCGGGGCGCTGCCTGACCCCCGGGGCGGGAGGCCGGAGGCGGCCGGACGCTAGGATCCCGCTGGCTCCAAAACGCCGTGACTGTGGCGGCTCCATTCCCGCTGCTACCGCCAGGACACGGCCGGGCTGCGCTTGCTCCCACCGATTCTAAGCCCGCTCAGGTAAAGCGGAGCAGCGAGTCGCAGAACGCTGTTACCCTGCCCGGGCACGCTCCGCCAGCGGTACGGCTCAGCTCCTCCTCCTCCGCCTGCGCAGAGATCGGTCGCTCCGCCCTGTCCCTCCGCAGTGAGTTGGTTCAGCCCGCGGCCGGCGCTGGGAACAAGCCCCGTCTGTCCTTTCTGTAGAGCCCCGGCTCAGGCTCGCCTGTTCCCTCCCACCGCCGCTGCGCACTGCTCGGCTCCTACTGGGCCCTCCCGCCGGGCGGCGGCGGCGGCAGCAGCAGCCGGGTCGGCATCGGCGCGAGGGGGGTGGTGGCGCTGGAGCCGCCGATGCTGCGGTGAGATGGCCCCGTTCTGTGCAGCGGCGGCGGCGGCGGAGCGCGGCGCGGAAGGGTGACCAGCCGCCGCGGCGGCGAACAGCAGCAGCAACAGCGGGAGAAAGAGAAAAAGGTGGGGAGAAGGAGGCGGCAGCAGCTGCGAGCCGCGGTAAGGGAAGAAAACCGGCGGTGCCGCAGCCACTCCGCCGTGCGGTCCGGCCCGGCAGCGCCCGGCCTCAGGAGGAGCGGGAGAAGCGCGGCAGGGTAGCGGGGCTGGCCAGGCCGGGGGCGGCTCTGCCCCTGTCAGTGAGGGCCGGGAGCAGAGGGATGGGCGTGGGGGGTAAAATGGCGAAGGCAGCTGTAGCGAGGTCTCGGTCTCTCCAGCGCTTCGGCTCTCGCAGCCCCGTGTCCCGCTGCAGGGCCGTGGAGGCGGGAGGCGGCTGTTGCTTCTCCGCTCCCGACGCTCCATTTGGCGGCCGGAGGGTCGCCCTGTGCCCCGACCCGTGTCAGAACGAGGGTCGGGGCCTCCTGGCGCGCACCTGGTCCGAGGAGGAAGGGTCGGGGTCTGGGTGAGCCCATGGAGGTGCGGGGCGGGGGGAAGGGGACGGGGTGCCGCCGGTGTCCGGTATCAGAGTAACCTTGTTTGTTCCTATCCGCGGCCTTTCAGTGGGGCTGGCGGCGCCGAGTTCTGGCCGGACCGAACGCTGCCTCGGTAGAGGCTGAGACAGCTCCAGGGCGGCCCTCGTTCGTCTGCGGGGTGAAAGCCGAGGAGAAGGATGTTGGTTCAGTTCAGTTCACCTTCCTTTGGTGGAAATGGGGAGAGAGGGGAGGGAGAGAGAGAGAGGAGGTGAAGAGCCGCTTCCCCTCCACCAGGAGCTGCTGTCACCTCTCAGGACATGCAGTGGATGGGGCACAGCAGGATGGGAAGTCCTTGGGGTGGCTGCTGGAGTTCTAAGTGTGGCTGTTCATCTGCCTGGGTCCTCTGTTTTACTGAGCAGACTCGTGTGAATTAAAGACCTCAGAAGACCTATTTATACTATTTATCTTTGTTTATGTTGTGGCAAAACGTTACAACTCAATGTGTTTATTTACTCTGCTTTATTTGTAGTTGGTTTTGGAATGCTGTTGGTTCTCATCCCAGTTTACCTAGGGTGCTCTAGCTCTGCTCCCGGGTCTAAACGTGTGTAAAGTGTACATCAAGTAGAGAAAAGGACTTAATACTGTGATTTTAATGGGAACCTCTCATCTTTGAGTGAAACTGTAGAGAAAGGGTTTCATAGTTCATTCATATAGAAAATTATTTGGATATTTTGCATTATTCCTCAGGTTATGCCAGTTTGATAAGACTTGCCAACGAGGAGATACTGTCACTGAGCATAGGTTGCAGTTTTACATATGTTCGTACTCATGAAGGGTGATACAGCCTTCACAATAAGAATCTTCCATTAAAGTTGGTATTCTGGTTAAATGCCTTTGTGATATAGAAACAAACTGGTAATTGTCATGCTGTGCCAATACTTCACAAACTTGGACTGACTTTTTTTTTGTGGTTTTTTTTTTTTTTTAGATTTGTGTGTCACCTTATCTCAGCCTGGGTTGGGCAAGAAACACTGAATTAGTGTTTCTCACTGATTTTAACACAATAAAGTTTGTTTAAACTTTGCTCAGAAAAATATCTGAAGGATTTTTTTATCCTTCGGGGAAAAAAATTCACATCATGAAAGCAGAGTTTATCTTGATAAAGATGCTTTCAGTTGGGCAACTAGAAGTGTCCCTCTTAACATGGGACACTTGTTAACAAAGGGATATGAATTGTTTTTCTTGGAAAAACAAAGTAGGTTTGATACTGGACATCAGTGAGCAAAACACTGTAAGTTGGCCTGTGTGTTTTTGTTACAGGCTTGGCCATAAAGTTTAAATAATCACCTGTCTAAAAGTGCTTCTTACATCACAGGAATACTAACAGTTCAGAGCCAACGCCTTTTCCTGACTCTGTGGAACTCTTGGAAGAAGGAGGAATAGCTCTGAGTTGTGTTGCTTTTAATTTTCCTTCTTGCCTTTCCACATGAAGTTGGAAATTCTGATAAGTTGCCATTTCTACCCACTTTGCTGATTTTTTTGGGTTTTTTTTTACTTAAAATAATGTGCTTGAGGAAAGATTTGACCTGGATTTTGGACACAGAAAAGAACTGGGGATAAGGACCTGTGACAGAAAATTGGTATTGCATTCTTTTCCTAAACACAGCAGTATTCCTATGCCATTGAAACACTAGAATTAAAAACTAAGGGGCTATAAAAAAGAAAATCATCACCTAAGCCGTGTTGATTAAATAGAAATGGCTACTGTTTATACACTTGCAGCAAACACTCCTTGTTTACTTAAAAACCCACAACCCAAAATCCCCCCAAACCACCACTTCATCCTAGAGTTTAGTTGGGTCAAAAGCAGATATAATGAAGTGAGACTGCTTGGAGAGGGAGTGGATGGAGTGAGACAGAGCCACAGAGAAGTGCTTGCTGCAAGCTATGCTTAAGTGGTGATTAGAAGTTACTTTTAGCTTGATTAAAAAGACTCATTTTCCATAATGGCTGAAGGAATGAGGCTACTGATAAAAATTTCATGTGCTTTAAGTTAGATCAGTACTGCCCTTACTTGCTTCTCTGCAGTGTAACATTCGTCTTGTTTAACAAAAAGGAAAAGAATGCTTTATTTCTCAGCATCAGTTGCATGCAACCCCAAGCTGGTAGAAGAGCTGCTCTGCTGTAGCTCTCTGTGTGAAAGTGTGTAAATTAGGGCAGGGTTCCTCATTTTCCATGGCAGTGTCTGATTAACCAAAATCCTGCCATTTTTGCTGCCCTTACAAAACTTCTGAACCAGAACTGCTAGATTCTTCCTCTGAATTGTGAATGAAGCAATGTTTAGTGTAATTCTTCTGTATTGCTTTGGTTTATGTACAACAGGAGTTGGTTACATCCAGTTTCTTCTTTTAAAGTTTGCTTTCATTGCCTCAGTAGGCCACTTTCTCTTTTAGATGTTCACATTTAGCTCATTCTGTTGACATTCTCCTATAGTGACATGAAATAGTCCCAGGTAAGGACCATTGCAAGAACTGGAACTCCCACCTCTGTTTTCCTGAAGGAAAATGATGTCTGGAGAAAGAAATGTCTTCTTCCTTGTCAGCAGGACAAGGAGTCCTGCTTGTCAGCAGGAGTTGGAGTGTCCAGAAGAGGCATTCCAAAGGTTTTAGAAAATAATAGGTACAGCACCTATGAACAGAGAGATTTTGTTTTCAGTTGCTTTCTGTAAGTGAAAAGTTCTAATTACTGCTTCTTGCAATATGTTTTGCTGTTTGAGGACTTGTGTTTAATCCTGTTTTGCAAATGTAGTGTAGCTTTAAGGAGGAATGCTAGAGATTCCAGGGAAGCTGCCAGCTGCTCACAGTAGCTATAGTATGTCAGAAATTATGTATCTGTGAGAGCCCTGTATTATTTTTAAATAATTTCTTAGCTCTTCAAGGAAAGCGTGTCAGGGAAACATTTGTGCTTGTGTTACGTGTAGGTCTTGGTAACTATTGCACATGTGGTATGTAGTACGAAGCAATGAGTTATAGGTCTGTGTGACTGCTGCTGTGGCTCTGTAACTGCCAATACATGGCAAATACCTCTGTTGGTTGGCTTTTTTTGATTCACTCCCCTTAGTGTTGAGGACTGTGAAAATTTGCAGTCTAATGTATAGTTCGGTAATTCAGTATTTTAAAAAATCACATTCAAATTCCTATCCTAAAGATAATAGGATTTTGGATTTAATTTACAAATTCTACTGACTTTGAGGAACAAACTCAAGTTTATGTAGCTGGTTCTTTTCCTTTGTGATGGCTTTTGACTACAACAAAATTCTTAGTAGGAGCTGGAATGAAATGTGGTTAACAAAGCAGTTTACATTCTTGGCTATTGAAAATGCTTGTTAATCACCATTTTTCTTATTGCTGGACTATGTTAGAGATGCTTATATTCTGGTAAGTGACTAGGGTCTGTGTGTATGCAACCAGTTAAAATCGTGGAGAGTACTTAACATCCTCACTTTCAAGGGTGTAAATTGGCAGTACTAGTTACATCACTCCAATAGTGTTTTGTGGGGATATTCAGCCTCTGATGGCTTAAATCACTTCAGAGTAATTCTTTCAAATATCCATTACTGAAAGAACAATAAGACATCCTTTTGATTTGTCTCCTGTGTCAATGACATTGAGAACACATGTATGTGTTAGTAGTTCTAATGACATAGAATTACTCTCATCTACTTTTTTTTTTGCTATGAGGATTTTAATGTTATCTTTCTGAAAACAATCGTGGAGATAAAAGAAAGCAATTGTAAAAATACAATGAGAAGTGGTTGACACACTTGAAACAAAAATAAACAGCAAAATAATTTTTATAGATTCAAGTAGCCTCAACTTGCAGCCTGAAGTGGGCAGAAGAGCACTCTTGTCTGTGCTGTGAGTGGAGACAAAAGCTTGCAGAGTGTACTCTGACCACATTTCTACTTACTGGGGTTTAACCAAGAGTTTTTGCTGCAAGCACATAAATGAAGGAGGAGATTGTCAGAATAGTCCTTTGAAGAAGAAACAAATGAAACCTTTTATCTGTTCCTTACATAGGTGGTTGGAAAATATGAAAGAACTTTGTATGGATTGGATGTTGATTTTAAAGCAGCCAGCATTTTCTCAATATAAATCAAATGGAAGGGATTGTATTTTTAGAATAGGAAAAAGTAAACAGGAAAAATGAAGTTTATAGTCTGTAAAATTGCACAATATACTTGCATCAGAACAGAAAAAAGAATGTGTCTGATTTTGAAACACAGCATTTTTCCAGTTAGTGAGAAATTCTGTGATTTTTTTTTTTTGTTGTTGTTGCTGCTTTTATTTGTAAGCATGAATTACAACTGCTGAATGAATCAAGATACATTTGTTTTAAAAACTGACCTTGTTTTTATTAATGGGTGTATAGGAATTAGCTGTTTTGCATTTTCTGGTGGTGCACAGTGACATCAAAGTGTCTTTGTGTAAATGTAGCAGTCAAAAAGTAAACGTTTCAGGACTGCTACATAGAGCAACAGGATTGCCAGACTTCCCTTTTCTCTTTTCCCCAAGTTAGAAGTGGTGTTTTGGTTTTTTAAAAAATCATAGTGTAGTAGCTGGAAGATTTGGCATTTAAAAGAAAAAAGGAAAAAAGATGGGTTTGATTTTTGACTAGAAGTTAGAAACATGGGAAAAATTCATTTAGTCTTGAAAGTGTGGTGGAAGAAGGGTAATTCTGTATCATTTCAAATAAAATAAAATAATCCCTGGATAATTTTATATGAGCCTCTCACCAGAGGTTCATACCTATGTTGCCACGGGATGGTGAGTAAAACTTCCTTGTTAATGGAATAGGTATCGGGAGGAAAACTAGCTGGAGTTTTAGTTCAGATTGTGACAGAATCCTGCTGCTAATCTGTAGAGCTGAAATCTTGTAGGTGGTGAAAGTATATATTGAATAGTGGAAGTGGGAACTTCAGAGGGATGTAACAAGGCCTGGTTTAATATTTGATGAGAGGAATGTTTTTGTGTTAACATAGGAGACCTAACGTGCACTAGAAATAGCAGTTAGAACTATTCAACACATTGTGTTGTAAATTATTTAGTAATAAGAGCGAGACGTGAAAATGGCCTGTTAGGAATGGAATAAAAAGTAAATGTTGGAATGTGTGAAGAATATAACATGTAGTAGCTGGCTTACTATTTTTATTATTAATTATGTAAGTGTTGAAAACTGCTAGATATTACTATTGCATTGCAAGTGGTTCTAGTTCTACGTGGAGACTTCCTGGCTTTAGTTCTTTTAGAAATGGACTGTTGTGTTTGTTTGTATTCTGTTTTGTATCAGGAAAAAAGTTATTCAGTAGAAAACTATTAGAATAGTACTGCTCCTATACAAATAAAATGGAAAGTATTGTTTGTTTTTAGCACAAAAGAAGTGAAGCGAGAGAAGCCTCCAGAAGAGGCCAACAGAACCTTGACTAGGGTATGAGTACATTTCAGCCTGTGCTTTTAAACCTCTATCATACAACTAAACAGGGAAATGTTAGAGTACACTTGGATGAGTTGAGCAGGGTATCCCGTCATCCCAAGATGCACTTAAGATTGGCTCATGGTATGATTCAAAGTAAGGGATAGCTTCTTGTACAGACAAGGATGAAATCTGTTGTAAGTAGTAGGAACTTTAATAAAAAAGATTACAGAGATTGCGCTTCAGTGAATAAACTAACGGTGTTTCCCCAGACTTCCAAAGTGCAAGTTAATCTAGACTGCCTACTACAAGCCTTTCTTGGATTTTTTTTAAACTGCCAGGGACAGCTTGCTTTTCAGAGTTGGCTGATGTTCTTGTCTATTTTGAGTAAATCTATTATGCTGTTTGCTTCAGCTTTTAAGCTATAAAGGACATAAGAAATTAAAATTAGGTCTGTATTAAGTAATTCTATATTAGAGGTTTACACTTTGGAATGATTCTTCTACATACTTGAAAGAAATGTGTTTCAGTCCCTCCTTGTTAACAGAGGGGAAGTAAGATCTTTTTTCCAGGTGTTTGTTTGTTGACAACTCTCGATCTTAAAAGCTGATGACTTCTGATGTAGAAGATAGAAGTACAGAATAAAGAAAAAAGACAGCATTATGCCACTATTTATGTCCACAGTACATTTCTGTCTTGAGTGACTGTTTTGTGCATTTTTTTTTTCCCATCTTGACTGTTTTAGATGAAAGAAGACTTAAGAATGAGTAAGGATTCTTAATACTCTTCAGAGTGGAAGATCTGCTCTTCAAAGTGGATTTGACTATGTGATCCAAAAAGTGTGCTGGAAGTCATTCTCCTTTGCTTGTCTTTTCTCTGTCTCTAATCTTCAAGAGTTCTCTAAGGTGAATTTGGATAAGGAAGTAATTCTGCAAATGTACTTGTTTCACTGGGGAGCCGAGTGATCTTTTCTATGCGATTTTTGTAGTCACTTGGTTTCAAGGCAATGTTGTTCTCAAAGAGTAGCTGTTGATTTTAGGTTATGTAATTTAGTCTCTAACTTTTCCTCAGAAAGGACTGACCCTCAAGGGGGTTTCTGCATTTCTCATGAAGTCCATCTTTTAGCCTGGAATGAAATAACTAGTATTTCAAACACTTCTAGAAAATGTGTTTGTCCCATAGCCCCTGATTTCTTTGTAGTCTTGAGTTAAGCTTAATATGCAGTGTATTGACGTGGTCTAACATTGACCCTTGAAGTCAAGACGTGTTATTAATTTTCCTGTTCTCAACCTCATTTTTGTGTAGTTAGATATTGGAATCAGATTGACTCAGATTAGAATTGCATTGGAAAATAATTAGCAGGAGCAGACAAATAATTGTTTTAAGAACTGAGAATTATTTATCATTTGGAAGCCTTTCTGCATATCAGGTTGAATTCTCTAGCACTGTAAAGACTGAAGGGCTGCTTTTGGAAATTAAAAAAGTGGCAGTGCTTGGGTTAGTGCTCTAAGGTAGTAACAGGTAAGATTAGTGCAGTCTGAGACTGGAATTAGGACAGACATGCTTTAGTGTTTTAACACTGCTGACATAGGCAGCTGAGAAGAGGCTTGCTGCAAAGTGTGTTTGAAAAAGCAAGTATGCAGAGAAAAGAGTGAGAACATGCACTGAATTCTACTTACACCTCTTCGAGCTATTTTTTGAGATCGAGTTACTGGGGAGAGATGGATCACATCAAATCTCTTATTGCTGAAAAATGTGCAAAGACCCTTTCTGCCACTTCAATCCATAACTACTCTTTGAATTGTGTTCTACTGACTTGCCAAACAGCGAGAAGACTGGGGCATGATTCTGTGGGACGGTATCAATGTATTTCCCATTACTGGTGTTCCTTAATCATGTTTTCTTCATATCTCCCCAGGGAGGGGATGGAACTTAAACAGCATCACTCCTGGTTCATATCTTTATTGCTGTTTTATGTTCCTTTGGATTTTGTTGGTTTATTCATTTTGCTGTAACTGCAGTAGGGTTGTGCTTGCACTGGTGATGGCTATTGTGACTAAAAGTGGTGGTGGTGGGGCACAAATTCTTGCAAGTGGATTTTATAAGCTATCTGGATGCTCTTGATAGGTGCTCAGACAGTATCTGGAAGTTCTAAGGCCATATTTCTCCATTTTCCGTATTGTTAAATGTGTCACCTGTAGAGTTAAATTTATTATGGAAGTACCTACATGAAACTGTGTTAAAGTTTTCAGTTTACAGTGTAGCTGTATTAAAATCTGTCAATATTTTAAGATATATCTTGGTTGTGTTACTTTTACATCACTCTTGCTGCAAATTTGATGAACAATGGTTTATAAAACACAGTTGTCCATTGCAGAAGGCAATTTGGAGAGGCTGAAGAAGCTAGTGTATTATGTATGATGGAAGATATGAAGACTATTCAGATTAATATTAAGATGTAGGAGAAAATACTATTCTCAAATGTCTTGACATGTGTTCATGAGGGAGGTGTACCCTAAGTATTTTGCCAGCAAGTTGCTCTGTGAGCAGTGGAACTAGGCCTGATACAAGTTTTTCTTACTTCGAAACAATTCTCCATCTACTGCTCTTGAATTTTCCTGCTTGTAGTTAATAGGCTGCTGTGTAGATCTCCAGCCCAGACTGATTCAGAGCTCTGTCTGTGGTGGCTGTGTAGCCTTTGAGTTGGGCAGTGTGGATGGCTTGAGTTCATGCTGTAGCCCTCCTGCTCAGCAGGCACAAGAAACTGTGTATTCTCTCTACCTTTCTGTTGATTTTCATGAAGCGTGGGAACTTTGTGTATCAGAGGACATTACTTCTCAGTTTATTTTAACTTAATCTGGTGGTGAACAGATTCATTTAGAGGGATGGAGATGAAAGGAAGAGTAGGAAGAGGCAGGTGGACAGTGTGAGTCATACATGTGATGTTTGCTTAGGAAGCCAGGCTGCAAAGGTCTTTGCTAGTCTAAGGAAAAACAGAACAGGCTGATGTGAGCAGTGGAGTTGTGGTCTGTCATTTGTTTGAGACTCCTGCATCATATTCTGAAAAATAAGTTTTTGAAAAGCCCTATAATGGGGTTATATTTTTCTTAGACCGTAATATTAGTCCGGAAGGATGTTGTAGATAATGTGTGGCTCTATACTGCAGCATCCGGGGGGGTTGTTGAGTCTCCTTCACTGGAGATGTTCAGGGCCTGCCTGGATGTGTTCCTGTGTGACTTGGTCTAGGTGATCCTGCTGATGTAGGCGGATTGGACTAGATGATCTTTCGAGGTCCCTTCCAATCCCTAATGATTCTACGATTCTATGATCTGAAGCAATAGTCAGTGAATGTGTGTTAAAGGTACAGAAAATTAAGATTTTTATGTGTTGCTTGATCTTTAAGTCAGCATGAGTGGAGGCTTGTTTTCTGAGGTGGAACTAGGGGAACTGCATATAGGTTGGCTTAAGAAAGGTCCATACAGAAATGTTTCTATCAGACCTAGTGTGTGAAGAATAATAGAATGTTATTCAAAGGAGCAGACTAAATGTGGTGAAATGACTGAGAGAGCATAACTTATAGGAGCAGCTGAGGATATTTGGTTTGTTCCTCTTGAAGAAGAGGAGCCCGAGGGTTGACCTTACCGCTATCTACAACTTTCTCATGAGGGAAAACAGAAGAAGGTGCTGATCTCCTGGTGTCCTGTCAGAGGATGTGAAGGAATGGCCTTAAACATGTGACAGGAGAAGTCCAAGTTGGATATTTGGGAAAACTTCTTCACTGAAAGGATGATAAAGCCCTGGAACAAGCTTCCCAGGGAAGTATTCACGGCCCCAAGCGAGAACATTTTAGTTGGAAGGGATCTGCAGTGATCATCTAGTCCAACTGCCTGAACAATTCAGGGCTGTCCAAAAGCTTAAGCATGTCATTACAGGCATTGTCCCAATGGCTCTTAAACACTGACAGGTTTGTGGCATCAACCCCTTTTCTAGGAAGCCTGTTGCAGTGTTTGACCACCCTTTTGACAAATAAATGCTTCCTACTGTTAAGTCTGAACCTATCCTGACACAACGTTGAGCTATTCCCACACATCCTGGCACTGGATAGCAGTGAGAATACCATCTCCAACTTCTAAGACAGCATACCTCCTAATGGTGCACTCAAATCCTGCAGTCAGGTCATTGCTAAATATATTGAACTGGCCCTACAGATGAGCCCTGAGGAACACCGCTGGTGACCAGTTACCGACCATATGAAGCCTCGCCCTTTGTCCCCTTCACCCAGTGCACCATGAACCTGCTCAAGGCACAGCTGGAAAATTTTTCCAGAAGGATGCTGTAAGGGACAATGCCGTATTGGAAGCCATGAAAACCATATGCACTAGTTTCCCTTAGTAAAACAGGAATTTCCCTTTGCAAGCGTGCCTTAACTGTGCCTGACTATGACGTTACTCTTCAAATATCTTTCAGTAGCAACCAGTATGATCTTCTCCATAACTTTGCCATGAACTAAGGTTATACTAATGAATCTGTTGTTCTTTGGGTCCCTCATGCTCTTGTTGTAGACTGGAATAACACTGATTATCTTCGAGTCAGCAGGGATGTTTGGTAGATGGCTGCAGATGTTATGTCAGGATCCCTCTCAACCCTGTCAGTACTCAGGCCCCATCAGAACTTGTGAACATTCAGCAGGTCCCTTATGATTTCTGTGTATACGCATAGAAAGTCACTATTCCCACATTTGTGGTCCTCTGACTTGGGGTGGGGGGGCTGGCCAGCCCAAGATCTATCAGTATAATAAAAGACTGAGGCAAAAAAACTGTTTTTTCTGCTTCCCTATTAGTCAGATGACCATCTTCAACAAGTATTGGCTCAATGTTTTCTTCAGACCTCCTCTTGCTGTTAGCGTACTTTAAAAAGCCCTTTGTGTTATCTGAAGTAACTTTGGCCAGTTTCAGCTGTAACTGAGCTTTGGCCTTTTGTGTCTTCTGCCCTCATAAATGAACCAGAGCTCTCTGATTTTTCCTGCAGAGCCTGACCTCGCTTCCAGAGATCATACAATTTATTTTTCTGCTTGAGTTCTCTGTTCAGCCAGATGGGTCTTCTGTTCCGCTCTCTTAACTTCTGATACGCTGCAAATGCCTGGTCCTGTGCTTCTAGAAAGTGGTTCTTAAAAACTGACCAGCACTCTGAAGCCCTCAGAAGCAGATTTCAAGGGTACTCTGCTAAACAGCCCCTGTAATAGCTTAGAATTTGCTTTCCTGAAGTCCAGGGTAGCAACTCTGCTGTTCTTTTTCCTCATTACACTGGAAATTTTAAACTCAACCATTTCCTGATCACAGTGGCCAAGGCAGCCACCTACCATCACACACCCCATGAGTTCTCTGTTCACGAATAACAAGTCTAGCAGCGTCTTTCCTAGCTGTCTCATTGCGTACTTGTGACACGAAATCGTCTTCCACAAACTTCATGTATTTCCAGGACGTGCCTGTCTGCTCGTCTCAGCAGTGTGGTATTCCCTGTTGATATCTGTGACATTGAAATCTCCCATAAGGACAAGGGATCAGTAGGTCCTAAAGCTTCTCCTAATTGGCTGTAGCGTAACTCATCAGTGCTTACATCCTGGTTGGGCAATTGGTGTTGGACACCCACTGCAACATCTCCTGTGTTTTCCATTCCAGTGATACTCACCTGAAACTCTTGAGCACATCATCACTAACTGCACAATCAAACCTCTCCCTCACACACAGTGCAGCTCCTGCACCTCGCCTGCTCTCCTGAGCAGCCTGTAGCCCTCTATCCCAGCACTCTGGTCCACATAATTTGGTTAATCGAAGTGATATCCTAGCTCTGGGAAGTGACCAGTACTTCCAGTTCAAGAAGTGCTTAGACAGTGCCCTTAAATACATTGGTTAACTTTTAGGTTTCCTTGTATGGAGTCAAGAGTTGGATTTGGTGATCTCATTGAGTCTCTTCTGCCTCAGCATGTTTGGTGGTTTAAGAAGAATGACTGTTTTTTCATTTCAGTTCTGTGTAGCTCTGCTGTAGGACTGGCAACTTGGGTCTTAGTAACAAAACGTTTGCAATGTGTGGTGGATGTTGAAGTATCTCTGGAGAAGCTGTTGTCAGAATGAACTTGTCAAAAACTCTTACCTTGCTGACAAGGCCTTACAGACCATGAGGAGGACATTGCTGAAGATGAAATTCTAATGTCAGGGAGGATCCTAAGGAAGTCACTGCTTGCTTGTTTATTTATTTATAAATCACACTTCTATTTATACCTCTCAGTAGTGTGGGCTCAGTGTAAACATGACAAATTGAACGCTACCGTATCCCTTACTGGTTTGTCTAGTTGAAGATTCACTCCAAAACTTAACATTGATGCTTTCTTTAAAGCATGAGGACTTTCTCATACTTTTACTCTCCTTTGTTTTATTCAGATTGGATTTACTGCTTTAAACTTTTGGGTCCCTTTTCAGACCTCTCAGCCTGAAGTAATTCTGGTTTGTTTTGAGAATGCTTGCAAGCTACTCCTAGCTAAAGGAGTGGGGGATATTGTCAGTTGAAAATGATTTTTATTAAGTACTTTTGAGTGCTAACAAAGAAACAAGATGTTCTACTGCAGAAAAGGGCTGGGTATCCTCTTGAGCATGAAGTTAGACATGAGGCAGCAGCAGTGTGCCCTGGGGACAAAAATGTAAAGAGGAGTCCTGGGCTGCCTTAGACGCCTGGGGTTCTGTGTCCCATCAGGCTCTTTGGTACAAGAGAGACATGCACATAGTGGACAGGGTCCAGTGGAGGCCTGTGAAGATGATTAAGGTACTGGAGTACTGGAGCATCTGTGACGTAACAGCTCTCTTTGTAAATGCAATCCAAGTACACAGTAATTCTGTCTAGGCAAAGACCAGGTAGTAAGTACTAGGAAGAATCAGAAACATTTCACTCTAAAGCAGCAATTGACAGCTGGCACCGTTGTTTTTCTGAGTGAGACCTCTTCTGATAGCCCTTTACATTTTCCTGTACTCTAAAGTCATAGCAGGAGGAATGTTAATGTTAAAACCAATCCCAAGTCTAACTTTTTTTCATCTGTTGGGATCTTACGGGCATCGTAACTTGACTGGCAATTTCTTTAAAGCATCATGTGCACTTTTATCTTCACGTGTAGTGAATTCTCGCGTCCGTGGTATCGGGAGATTGGCAAACATCAGATGCAGTCAGCAAACAGAAACTCTGGTTAGGGCAGCTGGTGTGACTTGCAGATAAACCATCACCTGAAACCTGAAGCTCAAGTAGATCAAGTAGTAAACTGTCTGCCTGAGGACTCGGACACATTCTGTTCATTTATTTCTGTACTTACTTTGCTTTATGCATGCTAGGAGTAGAATTTAAAAGCCCAACAAAACACAACAAACTAAATGAAAAAAAAAAGTGGCATTCTTGATCTGTGTGAGTTAAACAATAGGAGGAAAAAGAACCCCAGTGAAATAATTTGCCAGTTACAAAAGTAAGCCAAAACTTACTTTGTAATGTATGATGAGACCTAGGTTGATCACCTCTGCGACCTCCGAAGTGGGGTGTGCATGACCATTCATTGAGGTGTGGGAAGAAGATATTAATACTTACCTTTTATCTGAAAAGTAAGAAAGAAATCAAGCTCTATTTAATGACAATGGAATGAAAATATTTCTAATAATGTGAGCACAGGTGAACAGGAAGAATGAGGCAGAAGTGATGCTTCTTCTAGTCCTAGCATGACCTCCTGAAGATAGGAATATGGCTATATCACAGATTTCTTTTCCTTGCCTTCCACAGTTGTTCTGAACTACCTGTGTGCTTCTTTTTCAGGCTAAAGCATAAACCTCTGACATGGCCACGGCCTCACCAAGATCTGATACAAGTAACAACCATAATGGAAGATTACAGATGCAAGTAACAGGCAAGCAGTGATTTATGTTGTGATTACTATGATTTTTACAGAAAAACATGTATTTTAAAGAGGCAATCTTTGAGTGTAAAAAACAGATCAGTGTAGTTAATGTTTTAAGTGATATCTTTAATATTACTGTTAAGAAAATGTAGATGAATTGAAGCTAGGTGGAGGAAATACAGTGAGTTGGATTATGAAGTTTAATGATCTCTTCAAATCAGACAAAAAAAATATGCAGTGGAACAGTAGAGACAAATGTAGGGAATTTTGCTTGGTAACAAATCATTAATGGTACAAATTCTATAGAGGGAATGCACAGTATTGCAATTCTACTAGAGAGATGGGTAGTGGTAGTGAACCCAAAGCTGAAAATGGGTGCAGTGATGAGAGGAAGCTGGAGAAGATCACAAAGTCTGCTAATGCTTTGGAAGGTTAAGGTCTTTGATCACCTATCAGGTAAGCTGTTGAGCATGAGACAGGTATTCTCCGTTATCCTTAGGGCAGCAGGTTGAAAGGGACCTTTGGGGATTTCCTGGTCTATTCTCCTGCTGAAGGCAGAGCTACCTTTGCTTCTGGATCTGATTGCTCAGTTGGAATTATCAGTACCTCAAAGGCTGCAGATGACCATCTTTCTGGGGCAGCTTGAGCTGATGATAAACCACATCACAGTGGAACTACTTTTTCTTGTATCCAATTTGGAATTTACTGGGTGGCATCTTGACTGTTTGTTTTGTCCTTTTGCTGTCCTGGCTCTCATATCTAGAGGCTGAATTCAACCACCCCAGTGTCTGCTGGAGGGAAAGCACAGTGGGCAACAGGCAATTCTGGAGGTTTCTGATTGTGCTTGGGGCAGTTCTTTCAATAGGTATTGAACAAGCCAAATAGGTTATGCATCTGCTACACATGGGTGCAAACAGGTTAGGGGTATGACAGTTGGTGTCAGTTTTGGCTGTACTTTCTGGAGGATAGAGTAGAATAAAGACTTGTTGCAGTCCAAAGATTAAAAAAAGCATCTAGGTAAACAAGTTTAATGTTCATTATGACAGTTCTTTAGAAAGGACAGGTGAGGCAGGTAAGGGGATCTTGCCCGCGATGTCAGTGACCAGCATCTCCTGGGGAGAGATGAGGAAACTGCTGAGAGCTCTTGGGTCAGGGTAAAAGGGAGGGCCATTTATATTGTGGTGTGGTCTACTAGAGACCACCTCACCAGGAAGACCAAATGGGTGAGACCCTTTGGAGACAGATGGGAGTGGCTTCACACTGGTCCTCATTAGTGATTTCAACCACCCTGACATCTGGTGGAGGGACGATACAGTGGAGCATAAGTGCACCTATGATAACTTCCTCCTCTAAATGGTAGAGGAGCCAGTGAGGAGAGCAGCTGTGATGGACCATCTCATCATCAACAAGTAGGGGAATGTAAAACTCAAGGGCAGCCTTGGCTGCAGTGATAATGAGATGGTGGAGTTCAAGGTCCTTAGGGCAGCGAGGAGGGTACCCAGCACGTTCGCTATCTTGGACTTGAGGAGAGCAGACTTCAGCCTCATCAGGGTCCTACTCAGCAGAATACTTTGGGATAGAGTCCTGGAGGGATTGGGTGCCCAAGAAAGCTGTTTAACATTCGTAAACTACCTCCTCCAAGCTCAAGAGCACTTTATCTCTACAGAAAGAAAGTTGGATAAAAGCACCAGGAAGTCTACATGGATGAATAGAGAACTCCTGGACAAACTTAAGACTTAACAAGGAAGCCTAGAGAGGGTGGAAACAAGGGCAGGTATCCTGGAAGGAGTGTAGAGATATTGTCTGTGCAAGCAGGGTTAGAGAGGCCAAAGCCCAGATAGAATGAAATATTTCCAGGGACATCATGGATAGTGAGGAAGATTTCTGTGTATGTACCAGTGAAAAAAGGAAAAGTAGAGAAAATGTGGTCCCCCCTCCACAGGGAAAGAAGTGATCTGATAAGCTGGAGGATGTAGAAGGCTGAGGTACCCAGTGGTACACGAGTTGTGGATGCTCCCTCACTGGAAGGGATGTATGGGTGTAGGCCAGGATGTATGGGGCTCTGATGTCCATGTGTTGGAGCCCATGTGAAGGTATCATTGCCTATGGCAGGGGGTGTTTGAACTAGATGATTTCTGAGGTTGCTTCCAACCTAAACCATTCTATGATTCTATGAAGTGGGAAGAAATATGTACAAGTTTTAGTCTTAGTGTTTCGTACAATTTGGTTAACTTACACCTATTTTTGAATTAGCAACTACTGTACATAAAAGTAATAGAGAAGGATTATTTCCAAGTAGCTGAAAATAGTCAGCTTTGGTGGTGTTTGAAAGGGAAGAGAATCATGCTGAAGTGTGGAAGAAGAATGAAGCCATAGCCAGCAATAGGTGCAGCTGTGAGTCCATCTATTTCATTCTCTGAAAAAAACAGTCTTCCTGAAATAGAATTCAAAATGCAGGTAGTTAGGCTGCTGTTGGGACTTCCTCAGCTGGGTGAGAAGCTGGTCAACAGATTTAACAGATGCAGGAACCCTGAGGACCTCAGCAGTGATTTGGAAGTTAAAAATAATTTATTTGGTAATTTGCTATTTTTTAACTGTTGAATATTTAGCAGAAACTTTTAAGTTAATTTACAAAGCTGTTAAAAAAGGGAAAATTTGCAAATTGTTTTCTTACTTTGAAAAAACTACAGAGTCAGACCACAGGGTAACCATCAGGTGAATAGCCAAGGACATGAAGCTCTTTATAGTGGCTTTGTTTTACAGGAGCATTTTGAATTAGGCCTGAGCTGTATATGCTTTCATAACTGTGTGATTTGAAGAATAAGTCTTTCAGATATATCATACTTAGATATTTTTGGTTAAGGGAACAATATGAATGTCAATGAGAAAGTAAACATTAGGTTTTCAGTGTTATTGTAGTGTTTATCTCTAAAATAATTGCTATATTGTCTCTCCAACCCATCCTGGCAGTAAGTAACAAAGAGAACTTGTCACACTTAGCTTCATCTGTCTGACAAAGTGGCAAAAGCTGACCAGTTCTGGGCACCCCAGTTCAAGGACATGGAACTGCTGGAGAGAGTCCAGCACAGAGCCACAAAGGTGATGAAGGGAGAAGAACATCTCCCTGATGAGGAAAGGCTGAGGGTGCTGGGTCTCTTGAGCTTGGAGAAAAGGAGACTGAGGGGTGGCCTCATTAATGTTGATAAATATGTGAAGAGTGGGTGTCATAGGATCATAGGATGCTAGGGGTTGGAAGGGACCAAAGTCAGGAGGGTGGAGCCAGGCTCTTCTTGGTGTCATCTTCTAATAGGACAAAGGGCAATGAGTGTAAGCTGGAACAGAGAAAGTTCCACATCAATATAAGAAGGAACTTCTTCCCAGTGAGGATGACAGCACTGAAAGGGGCTGCCCAGGGTGTTTGTGGAGTCTCCTTCTCTGGAAACATTTAAAATCCACCTGGATGTGTTCCTGTGCAACTTGGTCTAGGTGATCCTGGTGTGTCGGGGGGATTGGACTAGATGGTCTTTGGAGGTCCCTTCCAATCCCTAATGTTCTGTGATTATAGCGTTGACCTCTTTATATTAGCAAAGTAGAAAAGATGAGGAATAGCATGGCCATGCTACGTTTTGTATGTTGTGTAGGAGCACGTTTACTGTTTTTCAGCAACAGTATGCTGTTATAGATAAAGCCCTGTATTTTATCAGTTTCTAGTGCCAAACTGAAACGGAAAAAGAATTGGTTTGGAACAACTTTCTACACGGAATTAACCGCAGATGGAGAAATTAAGAAAACAGCAAAATCAAGTAGTTCTTCAAATCCAAAATGGGATGAGCAGCTGACAGTGTAAGTAGATTTTTTTTTGGTTATTTAGTATTGTTTATTAGGCAGACATTGCAGACAAATATTTACTAAGCTTGGCTGCCTACAGTTTTCTTAGGCTGTTGATGACTAAATGTAGATATAAGATGATACTGCTTTTGATTTTGCATTCTCAATTCTTACAACATTTTGAGAACATTTTTTGTACAGAGAGGGTTCCCTGTGTACAGTTGCTATACATGTTAGGTGCTCATCATGTTGGTTACCATTGTGGACTGTGCAACCCTGAGATTCCCCTCTGAGAGGTATTAGTAATTGTGACCATGCCATTCTCGGCTTCAGAATGAAAAAGATCTCAGCTGGACTGGTAGTAGTTATAAAGAAGGTAACTTTTTCCTTTGAAGTTTGTAGCGAAGGGATACACACACGCAAAAACTAGGTTACTGCAAATTGATCTCGGAACTTTTCTTAGTATTTGACCCTTCTAATCCTGTAGTTTAATTTGGTTTAACTGTGCTACAAGTGTAGATATACCTGAATGGGAGTCTATGAAGATCTGGCAATCTTGTGCTGTACAACTGGCTAGAATGTGCCCTGGTCTGTATTAGAAATAGTGTGGCCAGCGGGAGTAGGGAGGTGATCGTTCCCCTGTGTTCAGCACTGGTGAGGCCACATCTTGAGTACTGTACCCAGTTTTGGGCACCTCAATACAGGAGAGAGGTGCTGGAGCAGGTACAGGGGAGGGCAACTAAGTTGGTGAAGGGCCTGGAGAACAAATCTTAGGAGGAAAGATTGAAAGATCTGAACTAATTCAGTTGGAAGAAGAGGCTAAGATGAGGCCTCATCATGCTCTAGAGAAAGGACCTTGTGGAGAGGTTGGTGCTGGTCTCTTCTCACAAGCAATTAGTGCTAGAACAAGAGGGAATGGATTCAAGCAACAACAGAGTAGGTTTAGACTTGACATTAGGAAGAATTTTTTCACAGAAAGTGTGGCCAGGCCCACAGAAATGGGCTTTCCCAGGGAGCTTGGTGAGTCGCCATCCCTGTATGTGTTCAAGGATCGTTTGGATGAGGTGTTGAGGGATGTGGTTTAGAGGTGAACTTGTCAGGTAGGGTGGATGGTAGGACTTGATGATCCTGGGGGCCTTTTCCAACCACAGTGATTCTGCTTGTTATTATACACCCAAGATTGTACTGCTTGAGATTTGAGTCTGCAAACAGCAGTGACATTGACCATGGACAAGTGTGTTTTACAGCACCTGAAGAAATCCTTAATTATGAGGATGCTGGGGCACTGGGACAGGTAGCCCAGAGAAGGTGTGGATGGGAACTTCTCAGTTCCCTCCCTGAAAGTGTTCAAAGCCAGTTTGGATGTGGCTCTGGGCAACCTGGTCTAGTGAGAGGTGTCCCTGCCCATGGCAAGGGTTTAGAACTAGATCATTTCTGAGGTCCATTCCAACCTGAACCATTCTATGATTCTATGATCTGTCTATATGTAGTAGTAACCAGCTTTGTTAGTAGAGGGTTCCTGTAAGTGACAATGCTGGAGAACAGGGAGTGATACAACCTATCAAGCTTTGAGGAACAGTTTGCTTGGGAACACTTACTTGTCAACTGCAAACTTGGGCAGAAGCAAGTAGGGTATTTCTGTGCCATGTTTCTGAATGTTTCAGGTCTAGTAGAGCTAATTAGGCCTTTGTGCAAGAAAAAAATTGTGGTCCTGGACTGGTGATTTGCACGAGTTACGGCCAACACAAACAAGTACGGAGCTATTGGTGTGTTCACAGAGAGCAGAGCTTCTGTGGAGGAGGCAGATTCAGATGAGGTTTGGGAAGCTCACAGAAGTGAGGTGATTTGACATGCGCAGCACAGACTCGTTCCGTGCTCACTGGTACTTAGGATCTCGCCAGTGGGTATATTTGAGGTATTCTGGCCCCCTTTTACTCTGGCTGTTGGAGCAGCATCCTTGCTTCGATTGCCCAGTCTGTGGGAGGATAAGAGAACTCTGGCTTACCACATTCTACTCATTTCCATGGGTTTGCATGAGCACCAGCAGTGTTTTGCCCATGTATAGGTGGGACCTTTTCTTTTGGTAAGACTTCCATGAGAAGGCAGCTAATTAAAAAAGTAAAAAAGTGTTTGCTCACGGGGTTTTTTTTGGCAAAACTGGTCCATATTGTTCCTGTTGCTGGGAGGATGGGAGTTGTTTTTAGTATCATTTCCATCAGGGCTGGAATACCTTTCTGTGTCCAGCAGGCATGGACATGTGCCCTCTGATGCATACAGTGATTCTACTCCATTTTTCTTAGCCAGGAGCAGTCTTGCAGTAGTAGACCCTGTATTACAAAACTTAATAGCTTCCCATTCTCCTTGAGCAGGAGAGGGGTCACTGCCAGAGGTTATTATAATGTTCTGTAATTCAGTCCTTTGACTTTCTGCTTCCCTCCAGGTTTTACTTTAGCTTCAGCATTGCATTTTCCCCCTGTGATTTCCATGAGTACCCATTATGGTTTTATGTGTATTTGTGGGTTCGCACAAATAATGTTTTATCAGTGCTTTTCATGGGGAGCTGACACCTGTTATCATTTAAATTAGTTATTTCTGGTGCAAGTAGCTGATTGGTTGCTTTTTCAATTTTTAAAATAATATTTAGTATTTTTCTTTCTGGTGATGGACAAACAGCACATTTTCCTGCACATTTAATAATGTAAGGTTTTAGTTAGAATTCTGGAATACTGAGCAATAGGGAAAATGCATCTGTCTTCAATAAAGTAAGATTTTTTTTATATAGCTGAGATTTGATCTTAGTGTAAGTTCTTGATGCTCTTCAAAATCCTTACACTATCATAGTAATGCACCTTGAGTTTGACCTGAAGTATTGACATCGTTTGCAGTTCTTACTTTAAAAATTGCCCCTTGCAGTGCAAAATGTCCTTTCAGTTAATTAGTTTCAAGGAATACAAGAAATATGACAAAGTCAATAAAGTTCAAATACTCCTAATAACAGAAATGAATCCTTTAAGATCTGTATCTATATTTTCTTAAAGAAATGTATTTTATATGCAGGAATGTGACTCCACAGACTACGCTGGAATTTAGAGTGTGGAGCCATCACACTTTAAAAGCAGATGCTTTATTAGGAAGAGCCACTGTAGACTTGAGACAAGCTTTGGAAATACACAATAGAAAATGTAAGTGACTATGACAGTTATTTTCAGTAAAGTAGAATTATTATGACTAATCTATATATCAAACTGGCAACCAGACTACTAACTATACATGTAATTACAACTGACTTTCAGTTGATGTCTTTAGTTGTCTCTTCTAGAGATGTCTGTGCTATTGAGAGCAATTTCAATGTAACGTCGTGATACAGTAATTTTGAAACAAATGTAGACTATGAGTTACTGTGAGTTACTTAATCTGTTAAATTAAGTATAGGCAGAGGTTATTAAATATGGTGTTTTGTGGCAAATTAGTAACCAATTTGCTAGAAGATCTGTTTTAGAGTTGGTAAAAAAAAATCTAAAATTGCAGAAAAGCCATGTGTGTAATTTTTCCTGTTCCCCTTCTCTGGAATCACTCATGCAAAGGCTAGATGTTTTTCCCTCGTAATGTACTTGATGAATGAAACAACTGAGACCTTCCTCTTAGTACCTTAGAAATTGTGGTACTGTATGTAATTTCTAATTTTAATTGTCTTTGCTAGAAATAAAACAGGTCTTCTTTATCTAATTAGCTTTTTAAATTCTTTTTCATTTGTACAAGATGATGGTGAATCCACACTTTAAATTCCACTCCAGAGTGGCAGTATAATTCCAGCTAAACTTTCTCATGAGACAGATGTACAAACCTGAGAGCTCTGTTCAGGGAGGTGGGCAGACAGGAGAGATGAAAAAAGCTTCATTTTTCTGATTCTTACAGAAAATTGAAACAGAATAGAGAAACAAGTGGTGTTTCATCAGCAATGTTATAAAGAGTCTCTCCAAGACTCCGTAGTTAAGCAGAAAAATGACTTATTTTTAAATTAAAGGAAAAACTGTATCAGAAGACAGGTTATCAGAAGGTTATAGTAATGATAGCAAAATAAATACTTAATATTGCAACTATTAATAACAAACTAGTTAATATTTTATTACTGTAGCTCCAGGGGATGTAGGATCTGACAACCTGGCAAGTTCTTTCAGAGGATGGTTGGTCGAGTTAGCTGTACGTTGCACCCAAAGTAGTCAATGTGCATTGCTTTTTAATTTGGGTGAGTGATTAGTTTGGCACACATTGGATTAGTCAGTAATTCAGTGGTTGAATAATCTGATTGGTATCCTTCAGTCATTCAGTTATTGATACATGGTCTAAAATGCAGGCTCTTTTCTGCAGAAAATGTCAAGGGGAAGGAAGTCCTCTAAGTGCAGAGCTGTAGAACTAGCAGTGTTGCTTTCCCCTGCTACCCACCACCGGTACTGAGTTGCTGCCCACACCCCTCCCAGCGTTCTCGCTGGCCCAGTTGTGCTGCAGCCGGTTCTCCCCCAGGTCTGGGGAGATAACCTGGTCAAGCAGCAGCAGCTAAACCCTTTGCAGAATTGGGACATACAGATAGATATATATATATGTATGCATGTTAATGTAGCAGCTCAGGCTACTTTCTTCTTTCTCTCCTTTCGCATAGTCTGATTTTTTTCAAAATGCAGATTGCTAAATCAGTGATAACTCTGTAAATTTGAGAGCTTTGTGCTAGCTCCAGCAATTTAAAGTACTTTGAAAGCCATCGTGATGTAACAGCCCGTGTCTGCTCGTAGTTGCTGCCCAACTCCCACTGTCAAACCTGCTCTTTAACGTCATAGCTTAGGGGTATCTGGCAGTAACTTGCAGTGGCCCTTCCTGGTTTTGCGTTTATCATTCCCTTATGAGGTAGATTAAAGGTAAGGAGATGCTAATTTAAAGCACAGAAGTGCATGGTGAGCTTGAACTTCTAATGTGAGACTGTAAACTAAAAGATCTTAAGCATTTTAACCTGATTAATGTGACTGACTGGATTTATCACATGTAGCTATAACTGCTGAACTAGTAATGGTTGATTTAAAGAGAATTATGCAGCATCCACAGGATGGTTTGCCTCTGAATACATCTATCTGTCTACAGATGTGTGCACATCGTGCTGAATTCTGTTGCTGCACTGTGTACACGTTTTTCTGTGCATCTCAATTAGCTCAAAGTTTCTGTTGGTGAAAATAGTTTCTGATTTAAGTTTTGGTTATGTGAGGTGTAATCTCTGTTACTGTTTAATCCTTGGAGTTGAGACCTGTGGAAATGCTAGTAAATACTTTAAATAATTTTGAAAAGCAAGGAAGGCTCTATGCAGTCTGTACCTTTACATCCCTTTTTCCTTAAAGGGGCACTCTTTTTCACAGTCTCTTGCCATTAGTTTTTGGAAGTCCATATGATAACATCAGCTCTGGCTGCAGCAAGAGATTCCCTAAGACTTGCAGTGTTTGTATGTGTAGTTCAGAAGTTGATTTTTTTTAAGCCTTCTCGTGTTATGTAAGTAGTGCATAATGTAAGAAGGGTTTAGTGGAAACAGCAGACCTGGGTAATCATGAACAACAGAGTATGGAAACTACGTGGATCCTATAGCATGCCTGTAGAATATACTGTGTAAATGGCCAGTTTATTCTTAGAGTAACCAGTACTTTTGCCCATAGCAGATGTAAATGCATGCTGCTCCTTAGTGTTTTTTGTGTTCATTTTAATAATCTGAATACCTCTCATGTTCAGTTTTGTACAGCTAAATGTATGTATCACATTTTGCAATGAAAGTCTCTCTTAATGTTTTTTAGAATTTAATTTTTCCTTTATCCATTCTCTCCTTTTCTCCCCCTACCCACCCTAACTCGATTTTTAGTGGAGAAGGTGAAAGAACAGTTGAAACTTTCTTTGGAAAACAAGAGTGGCATGGTGCAAACAGGTGAACTGACAGTTGTGCTAGATGGTTTGGTTGTTGAACAAGAATCTCTTACAAATCTCAGTTCATCAACAACCAGTAAGTTAAAATAATTGAATGAGATGGTAATATTTTGATTACTGTTTAAACAGATACAGTAAAATATTTCTGTTGAATTTGTTTCTTACTGTTCAGTAGAAGTTCAGCAAAATGGCGAGGCTGTGCATGAAAGCAGAGATACTTCAGCAAGAAGTGCATCCAGGTTGGAATCTATTTTTGTGGTTTACACTACATGAAGTATATTTGTACATTTATCAGTAGAAATGTTCAAGTTGTTTCTGGATTTGTGTTTTTGTTTGTTTGTCATTTTTAAATATTTTGAAGGCAACGGAGTAACTTCCAAGTCCTAAATTATGTTACCACAGGTTTTAGAAAAAGTACTTGTATGATAATTACATAATGAGGCTTGAGAATAATTAGATTTATAACTCTCTTCTTCCTCTGCTGGCGGATTTTGCTCTCCACTACTTTATCATTGCCTCTTGGATATGTAGCTGAACTTAAAGATTCTGCTGATTAAAAGTCTATTAAATGCTGCAACAGAGATCAGGGAGCAGTGATTAACTTTGTGTGCTTACTGCCATTTGTTTTCTGATGCTGTTTAAGAACCATTTTTGGCTCATGTTGACCAGCTTATTGCAACATACCACCTGAATGGAAGGAAGAAGATCAACCCAAACCTAAATTACTCCCTTCTCGCCCAGTTCCTTTTTAGGAATTAGTTTGAAGGGCTTGCATGGAGTTTAGGAATCAGTATTCCAAACGCTGAGGGAAAGAGTTTGCCTGCTTCAACCTGAAGTGGCAAGAAAAAGGCTTTGGGGCTTTGGGATCAATTTAGAGCTTCATCCTTGGCTTCTCTGTCTTGATACTAACTCAAGGACTGTTTGCAGAGAAGTAGGAGCAGATTGCCCCCTCACTGGTGGTCAGTTCACATCAGTGTACTGCTTTAATGCTCAGTTACCTTTCCATTTCCATTCTTAATACAAGAAAAGATGCTGTGCTGCTGTGCCTGTGTGTGACAGGCACACCTTTGTCCTTGTAAACTAAACTTGAGTCTTTCACTGAATAGGTCAAGGTTTGTCCTTGTTCCCCCATGGGTGCCTAGTGTAAGGGGGAGAGAATACAAAAAGTTATTTCTCCTTAGTTTTTGTTAAAAAGGTTTGGGACTATCAGAAGCTATTTGAAAGGCAGCTGCATACCACTTTGAAATAGTAGTAACAGTAATTAATTTCATTCAGCTGTTGTTGCTTGAGGTATTTTACTGGGATCCTACTCTTGGTGTTGATACTACGATTGCAGCACTTTTCCATACAACTATTCAGCAGTTTTGAATTACAGTTTTCAAGTTAAGAGATGAAGTAAGGTTTTAAGGTAGCTTTAGTGCAGTTTTTTAGGAAGCAAGCCAGATTTGTAGTTGAGTTCAAAAGGTATAATACTTTTAATTATCAATTTATGCTGCTGCTTTGAAAGTGGGTAAGGTAGTGTGGAAATACTGCTTCTTCCTTTCTTACTTTGCAAAGTGGGATTTCTATCAGTTCTCACTTTTTTATGATCTGTTCGACTTCTCTAAATTAGCCTCTACTTCTTGAGAAGATAGAGAATTGATATTGGATGTAATTTTCACAGTGTGTGTCTCAGGTGGGTAGCTTTAAGAATTTTGAGGTAGATTTAAATACAAACAGTGTAGTTGAACAGGACCATATAAAGATGGAGCTACCTGTGTGTATCTGCCCTGTGAGGGCATGGAGAAGCTTATTTTCCTTTTACTGAGGGAGAGTTTTGTAAATTTCTAATGTTAGGTCTAGAATAATTTTTGGAGATCTGATGAGCAAAACCTGTTGTTCCATTTAGCTTAGTGATAGAAAGTTTTCCTGCTCATAGCTGCACCCTGGAAGAGCCCTGCAGGCAGTTTTGGGGAATGTGGCAGGCACATCAGTCTACCCAACTCAATTCTAATATGTCATTACAAGATGAAAATCTTATCTGGTTAAAAGTATCTGAAATCCTCAAAACCAAAATTTGCCTTTTAATCCTTAGTTGTCTTGGTCTTGCACTGGAATTATATAGGCTGAAAGCACTGTGCTAGAAACTGTTGTGAATGTCCTTCCATTTCTTTGTTTCTTCAGCATGACTTAGTGCAGAATGTGGTTTAATTGCATAAAGTGTTTAACGTGTTTTTTGTATAAACCTAAAATGATCTTTTATTTTTATCAAGATCTGCTTGTGATAGTTCTAATGGGATAGACAATCAAGTACCTTCCGACTTGAGCTCGTTCTCCGTAGAAGCTGTTAATGGAGACAGCACACCATCTCCTGCTCATGTTGCAGCCAGACCCAAAAATACACCAGTACCAAAACCACTTGCAGAGCAGCCTGTCAACAGCACTGGTAAGAATGAGAGTTATAAGAACTTGTTCCGTAAGGCTTTCTTTAACTGCTTAAAAGCTGAGTCACTTTTTCTATACAGTTGTTGTTAGAATTCAGAACAACTAAAAGCCTGTTTCTGGGCTCGAATTCATAACCTTGTGTGTCCACTTACCTGAATTTTTGTAGAGTAGATCCATTCTGAAATGCACTAACTCATACTTTCTTGTCAGTTCTCTTCTCGTCTCTCATCAAGAAAGATGTAAAGCACCCAAAACTTCCGTTTCTCTGTCTTAGATGACCAAACATGTTTCTGATTGTCTGGAGGAGAAATCAGGTTTCTTTCACAATTAATTTAAGTAACTACAAGTTAAGTTTCATTAGCCATCAGATAAACCTGATTTTAGTGCTGACAGGCAACTGCTGTACTCTGGGCTAAGCCAGGCTCCCCCTGCCTTCAGTTTTTCCAAAGGGGATATATACTGGTTCAAAACTGGCAAATACTAAATTTCAGTTTCCTCTTAAACACAAAAGTTTTGCTCATGTGCTGTTCAGGACAGCAAAAGAAAGGAAAAGCAAGTCTTTCTACATTTCTGTTCCTCTTGCAAAACTTCACATCTAGTAGTGACTGTGTTCTCTAGGCTATTTCTGCCTTTTCTCAGCTCTTTGAGAGAGATGACTGTGACTGCAGAGGAAAAAGCTAGTTTTAAACAGAAATGTGCAGGCTGTTAATAAACAGTAGAACCAAGACTGTCAAACTTTCTGTAGTAGAGTGGAAAGTGTGGGCAAAAGGGTAGACAGCAGAAACAACCACGAATTTTAAAAAGAAATAATTAAATTAGGCCTTCTCTGAAGCTTGACTCTATTTGGAGAACTTTAATTTGATTCCCCAGTCTTTTCAGTTGAAGGCTAGAGGTCAGTATGTTACTCAGGCATTGCTCTGTTTTTCTGCAATAGCAGAGAGATCCATTTGAAATCTGTGTTAGGGTTGGGTAAGTGCAGAAGTAATTGATTTGTTAACAAAGCAATATTGATGAAATGATCACTGAGCTTGTGCTGAGGTGCTGGTATCACAGTTTCCAACTCCTGTGCTAGTTGGTAGAAGCTTCTTTAATACAAGACGTAGAACAGGTCTCCAGCATTTCTTGATGACAGGCTCTTTTCCCCCCAACTCTGGTGTTTTACAGGATTGTATTTTCATGTAGTAGTGTCAGAATTGCTATTTTAGATCTAACTTATGAGATAATCAGCTGATGTTTCATGGATGTATTTTGGAGATCAGATTACTAAAAGAGATGATGATTTGTTAGTTATTTTGCTGCTTCAAACTTAGTTACGTAATGCACATTCACTCTCTTGTGTGGATGAACTGAATGCTTTCTTAATGAAAACTGAAATTTCAGTTAACTTTTTATTTAAGTAAAATTGCTACTTAAAGCAAAAGTTTGAAGAAACTTGTTAAGATTGTCTGTAGTTATAACGTATTTTTAAATGTCATGCTTTGTATTTGCTTCAAACAATGCGAATTCTTTACGTGTCCTCATGCAGTTAAACCTGTTTTGTGTGAGCTGGAAGTAGTGGTGGGTCACTGTGGAAAAGCTGTGTTCCAAAAACAATGCTTTTACAGGTTTTACAAAGGTGCTGGTGCCTATGAAATCATGATTATGATTGTCACTATGCATATCAAGAAAATATTTATGGTCCAGTGATAGCAAGTCAGTTTCTTTAAAGAGTTGATTTAAATACATTGCTACCAGTAACTCTTTAAAGAAACTGACTTGCTGATTTAAATACACTGCTGACAGCAGCCTTACTGATTGTAATTCTTTGATCTGCTTTTCTGACCGTGTGGGAAAGCAGGAAATTGCTGAGATTATTGACATCTTGCAAGTCGTGAGCGGAATCGAACTGTTTTATTTGTAAGAGAGTTGCACAGAACTAAAGTCAGTGAGCTCTGTGAAAGGATGGAACATCAATTTATAGACACTCATCTAGAGTTAAATTTTACAAGTATATATCAGTAAGTTTATGAATATGGAGCAACTGCACTGACCTCAGTCCATAGACTTGTAAGCTGTTAGATAGAAAATTACTTCAAGTCTGCACTGCCTGCTATATTTAGTCTGTAGAAAAACAGTTCCAAGTCCAGGGGAGGCACAAACTGATATATTTAAACAGAGTTGTCACTGTCTGGTGTTGATTACTGGTGCAGAAGATGAAAGCTGTTAATGATGTTGCTCTGCTTTTAATGGGGCCTTGACTTTCAGTGGGGATCCTGTTGGCTGCTGTACCTGATCTCACTTGTCTAAAGGAAGATTTGATTGGCAGGGGTGTATTGCTGGGCAAGTGGGCCCCCTTTTCCTGCTAAATCCTGCTTTTAAACCTGATATGAGGTTAGGCTTGAGGAGTTGGATGACATTCGTGTTGTTCTTTTTTAGAAGACAGACATTTATTTACTTTATGATCCTAAAAATAATTTTCTTCGGTCAGTAAACTCTGTAGTCAATAACTGTGTTAGTTATGTCGGACAAATACTGATTTTTACACTTGAACTCCACTTTTGGAGGGGAAATTTATGCATATTTGCTGGGTTCTGTACCTCACCCTGCAAAAGGGAAAAAAAAGCTGTAAGAATTGCCTCTTAGTTTTCAAAATTTCATAGTATTATTTACCTCTGAATATTTAATCAAGATTGTTTTTTGAAGTCGATAGAAAGTCAGAATTTGAAAGTAAATGAAGCTTTTTTTCTGAGAAGCAGATGGGTACCTCTTGCTAGTCTAAAGAGTAAGGTGTAATTTTGAGTTTATCAAAATGCACAGAAACTTGGACATTTCCTCAGCAGGGAAATATAGAAAATGACTGCAGACTGTGAGTTTGCATTGCAGCTTAAATTGAGGTGGGTCATCTTAGACAAACATGCTTATTATGGCATGTAAGTGTGACACAAATGTGTTCCTTCCATGTTGTTTACTCCAAAAGCTTGAAAAGTAAATCTCACCGGATTCTGACACACAGATGGTTTTTTCCTTTTTCTCAGTTAATGGTGAATCATCTGCCTCTGCACCAGAAGCTGCTAATTCTTCTGTCTCTGAGGCTCCAGTAGGTTCAGATGAAGCTCCCTCATCTTCAGATTGCACTGACACTACAGCAGAACCTCAGTCAGCAACAGAAGCAACCAACTGTTCTGAAAGCCACACTTCTGCATTACCTGCTGCATCTGTGGGACGAGAACCTGCAGCTGCAACAGACTGTACTCAGCCTAACACTAGGAACAGTATAGCAGCAGATGCAGCAAAACCAAGGGAATCCTCCACCACCTCAAGCGCACCTGCAGAACCTGTGAGACAGCAGCCTGTAACTACCAGTACAGAGCCTTTGCCACCGGGGTACGTAGGCTGGACTTCATTGCTATTACTGTGTTTTGTGTGACTACACACAGAAAGAAGCAGACATTTGATTCTAGACTGGGATTGCCAAATGCATGTCAGCTGGGGTTACTTGATCTAAGATGGGGTTTGTACTGCTGCTGTAACAAGGGATAACTGTTTTGCTAAGATGATTTTGTGTTCTAAATAGATTAATTTTGGGCGTCTTCAATGTGACGACTCTGATATAAACAAACTTACTTAGGTAATGATTTGCTGCTCCCTTGGCTCTTAAATTATGAGAATGTACTAGAAACCAAAATGAGGAGAAGTGGAAGCTGTAGTCTAGAAATCCATGTAGGTGTTTACTGTGGTTTTTTTTATGCTCGTGTGTTTGTGTAAAAAGAGGTCTTGAGTTACTTTCCACTGAGAGCAGAATCATGAGTTCCCTAGTGCACACTATGGCCAAATGCATTTCTTTATCATCCCTCCCTGATCAAGTTTCTGTGGAGATTATTTTGTGGTTTCCTGCCTGCTCCCCCCACTGTAGAGTCTCCATTATTTTTAGCCCTAGTAACTCTGTAACATGCTGCTACTCCCCTCTTCTTGTGATCTTAGCATGGAAAGCTTTTAACCTGTTGAACTGCAGAGAACATTTTGCAGTTGTTTTGTAGGATACTCTGCAATGCTAAGGAAATATCTGTCAAATCCTGTGAATAGTAGGCAGGGTGTTGTGCCTCTGTTTTTAGGAACTAATTCATTATGCACACATATGAAATAATATTTTAGAAAGGCATATCTCTAGTGCAAGAAAGGTCCTCAGCTGTATGTGTAAGGTTCATGCTGGGTTACTCTCCCACTTCTAAACATTTTTGTTGCATTGTGGCTGTTCTCAGCAGCATAAAGCTTCAGCTGTTTGTAATGTTTGGTCCTTTCTCCATCTTTAATGTAAATTTGCTTTACAGCTAAAACAGAATAATTAATCCCCAGGGATCTCAATAGAGAATTTACCAGGATAGAAAATAGAAATATGGGAAAACCATCTGACAGCAGACATTTCAGGTTTACTCTGAAAAATCCTATTGTTTGTTTGATGTAGAGAACAGTGCTTCAAAATATAAAAACCCACTTTGTTTGTGAGAGAGGCTTGGAAATGCAGAGAGTGCATCTCTGAGCACTTCCTGAATTAGATTATTTTAGCATCCAAGTCTTCAGCAGATAATTAATTGACTTTGTTTTCCGATATCTTAAATAGAATTTGAAAATGCCTGTGAATGCTGATGTATGATCGTTTCACCTACCAGGTCCCTTGAAGGCTTTATGGTGATACTAGTTTAAGTTGTAACTGAGATGTATTCAAATGGGAGTTTGCTTTAGTGTTTTAGAATGAGTTTTGGATCATAGTACTCTCATTGAAAGAGAAAGAAGTCCTAAGGAATAATTTTCACCTTCCTTTACATGGAATTCTTTTTGTCTTGAAGGTGGGAGCAAAGAAAGGATCCCCATGGTAGAACCTATTACGTCGATCACAACACACGAACTACAACATGGGAAAGACCACAGCCCTTGCCTCCTGGGTAATGTACTTTTCTGATTTAAACACAGTAAAGGTACTGGCGTTTTGTGTGTATGTTTGGTGCTGGAAAAATACCAGCTTTTATAAGCAGCTCATCAGGACTGTGTTCCACATTATATATGAAGGAATTGGAGCTTTCATTTACTTTACAATTGCATTAATTGCAGCTGTTGTTATACAGATGTTGGTACTGTGAGTCACTTGTTCTGATCACATACTCAAATCCAACTACTAAGTTATTTAGTTAAGTATCACAGAATGTTACAGGTTGGAAGGGACCTCGAGAGATCAGCTACATCCAACCCCCCTGCTGCAGCAGGGTAAGCCCACAGTACTGTCTTAAGATGTCCCAGAAATTCAGAGTTCCATGCTCCAGACTCAGAGAGTTGGGGCTGTTGAGTCTGGAGAAGAGGAAGCTCCCAGGTGACCTTATTGTGGCCTTCCACTATCTGAAGGGGGCCTACAAAAAGGCTGAGGAGGGACTTTTTAGGATGTCAGGTAGTGACAGGACTAGGGGGAATGGAGCAAAGCTGGAGAGGGGTAGATTTAGAGTGGATGTGAGGAGGAAGTTCTTCAGCGTGAGAGTGGTGAGAGCCTGCAATGGGTTGCCCAGGGAGGTGGTGGTGGCCCCATCCTTGGAGGTGTTTCAGGCCAGGCTGGATGAGGCTCTGGCCAGCCTGATCTAGGGTGGGATGTCCCTGCCCATGGCAGGGGAGTTGGAACTGGATGATCCTGTGGTCCCTTCTAACCCTAACTGACTGTATGACTTGATCTAGGTGATCCTGCTGTGTCAGGGGGATTGGACTAGATGATCTTTCAAGGTCCTTTCCAATCCCTAATGGTTCTATGATTCTACCAGCTGAGCCAACTATACAGTCCTTCCTTTAAAACTTAATCATTAAATCATGTGCATTTGACCACCTTTATTTAGATGGCACCACTAAGTGGCTCCAAACTTCACATTTCTAGGCATAGTGCTTTTGTGAAACCTGCCAACGTTGCTTATGGGCACTGAGAAAGTGAAAAATGAGGTGATAGAGGATACAACTGACAGCTGAGCATGGTATTGCTTGAAGTCTCTTTGCTCAATGTGGTTGTCCTTCTACCAATAAAGTTTGAGTGTGTTTTTGTGTACTTCAGAAACTCAAATTATGCCTGTGACTCTCGTACTTCATTCAAACACTGTTTAGGAATTTAGCAGAAAGAGTAAATCAGTTATTGTAATAACATTTACAAATGCAGCTGTTAACATTGATGTTTCTTGAAAGCTGGGAAAGAAGAGTTGATGATCGTGGAAGAGTTTACTATGTGGACCATAATACCAGAACAACAACGTGGCAGCGACCAACGATGGAATCAGTCAGGAACTTTGAGCAATGGCAGTCTCAACGGAATCAACTGCAGGGAGCTATGCAACAGTTTAACCAGCGATACCTCTATTCGGTAAATGTCACATACGGTTTAGAAGTTGGTAGAGGCATAGGTATATCTTTTTGTTCTTTAACTTTTTCTGAAGTAATTTTATGACTATCCATGTTACCAGGCCTTTGGCATCAGAGTTTGATTCTGTTGAAAAATATCTACAAAAATAATCTTTTGTAAGTGATACTTGGCAAAGCTGGGATGTTTTAAAGAAGAAACCATTGAAGTGGAAGTCTGAAACGTCTTCATTTTACTGGGACTCTAAGCACCTGCAGAGCTAACTTTGCTTTGAATTTGATGGGCTTTATTCAGTGACTCCTCTGAAGTGAAGGGTGCTGCAGTGTTCTTACATTTAACAGTTCTCAGCCTCTTCATATCTAGACACTGCATACCTGCCAGTAGCAGAAACATGCATCACCACCAATTTTCTTAACTCCTAGAGCTGTGCATCAAAGTCAATTTATCTTGCACAAGTGCAGAAAGATTGAACAGTTGAGGTAGGCAGGGACTTTTGGAGGTCATCTGATCTTGTCACTGGGCCACCCCTGGAAAGAACCTAGCTCCATCCTCTTTGCACTCTCCCTTTAGGTATTTTGACCCATTGGTGATGTTTAATGCATGTATGAGGATCATGACTGAAACCGAGCACTGTTGTAGAACAGCCGTCTGTGCTTGTGTGCTACTTTGATCAGGTGCTTAAACTCTCACTTTGCCTGGTCCTGAACTTACTTTTGTTTCCAGCTAGATTTATGCTCTTAGGAAAAATACATTTTGAAATTAAATCACGTTCGTTTCTTCATTTAATGATGAAAACATTAAAACTTAACTGAAAACAGACTGATTTCTTAAGATGGCCCGTCAGGCTTCAGAATCATTAAATTAGGATTTGTTTGTGAGACAGGGCATACCTGAGGAGAAGACAACCTGAGTGTTTACATCTCTAAGTAGTATATCAGTTGCATACCTAGAACTCATAATTTGTTAGGGGAAAATAGTTTAACTTGTGTTGAAAAAAGAGTTTTGTGTTTTTAAACTGAAGTGTTGCTATATACTTTTCTTCTGGAACTGTTGAGGCTGATCTGCAGCTAGGTTTTCTTCCTCTGGTGATACAGGCTGACTGAGATTCTGCTTACAGAGCAGTTTGTCAGTCAGATTATAATTATTTTTTCTTTCAAAAGTTAATACTTCTAATAAGTAACAGGATATGTCGGCTACTTTCAATGGTCAAAGCTGAAGTGTGAAGGAAGAAGCAGGGTGGGTAGGATGTAGTTGTTTTAGGTACCTTTATTTTAATCTGGGTTACTCTGTTGTCCTCATTTTGATGCTGAATGTGGCTCATCCCATGCCATTGCCTAGTGCTACACTGTGAGCTGTTAAACATACCTGAGCCAGCAGCCACGTGCACATCCTTTGACCTGTTCCCGAGATCAGAAGTTTCTGAATCGCAAACCTTATCTTTCTTTGGCAAAGAGAACTTTCTGTTGTGTGCTCTTGTTTTTATGCTCACCACAAAGCAGTCTTTGCAGCCCATCCATTGCAGCTGTTTAGTTTCCAAAAGCAGAAAAGGCTGGTGGCATTTGTTGCTGAAATAATGATAGTTCTTTGGTCACACCTAGTGTCTGGTAGCCACAACAAAGAGGTAGCTTGATTTTAACGACCACATTTTCTTCCGCTCCTTGTAGCTGGTTTTGCCTGAATTTGTTTTAAACTGTTGAATGGATTTCAGAAGTTTGGATTACAGATGCTGTATAAAACAGTATTAGCTGTAAGGTGATGCTTAAGGTGCTCTTTGGAAAACACAGATGTCCCATATGTCAGAATTGCCTTCTGCACACACACACAAAATGTTAGTGTCCAAAAAGTTTTAGGGGGTAGCTGCTTCTAGTTTATAAATCAGAACATAGATCCTTCAGTCTGAGGCACTTCTGCCTGTTATATTTTATTTTTGCCATGCTTTGTATTTTTGAAATCTACTAGGGACATTCTGCAAGGTTACAGTGTCATACAAGATCAGCATGGCTTTACATAAAATCAAGCCACTCCTTTAATGCTTTCACTTAAACTTACTGTATGTTGAAAAGGAGGTGATGTGGGCTTGGAAATAGTGGAGGCATGTGTGCAAATCATAGTCCATGTTTCTTCACAAAACCAGACTGAAAAAGCCGCCATGTTTCTTCAGAAAAGGATGTTTTCAGAAATAGTGATAATCATAAAACACATTAAGCAAAACAGATGATTAATGTTCAGTCTAGCTGAATGTCCTCTTGTTTTGAAATAGGCTTCAATGCTGTCAGCAGAAAACGATCCGCTTGGGCCTTTACCACCAGGTTGGGGTAAGTTAATTAGCTGTTGATTTCAGAAAGGAACAGTTCCAGGGATTTGGAATGCAATTGTTGTATAGCGGGTGTGTTTCTTTCTTTCCCCTAGAAAGGAGAGTGGATTCAAATGATAGGGTGTATTTTGTAAATCACAACACGAAGACAACGCAGTGGGAAGACCCTCGAACTCAAGGGTAGGTGTGTATGTTGACTGTGTGGATTAAAAAAGTCTTACTTAATCCTTGTATGTCGCTGTATGGGGGAAGAACTATGATCTGCAATTTCTGATGCAGTTTACAAAATGAGGACCCTCTTCCTGAGGGCTGGGAAATCCGATACACCAGAGAAGGTGTCAGATACTTCGTTGACCATAATACAAGAACCACCACCTTCAATGATCCTCGTACTGGGAAGTCATCTGTGTAAGTAAGACATTAAGTACTTTTTTTTTTTAATGATTTAACTTCTTAGACTTTATTACTGATGTCTTCTGACACTGCAAAACTACCTAGACTCTTTAAACTGGAATTGAGCACTAAATTATGAACAATTTACTGCCCTGTCAATGTCATCTGTTTTGAAGCTTTGTCAGTTTATCTATGACACAACGTGCTGTATTGCTCGAAGATTTAATTGTTTTTACACACTTTTCAAACACCAAGATTGTAATTGTTCTGTAAATAGAGGGGAAGTGAGGTAAACTTAAATATTGAACTAATGTAATAATAGTTCCATTATTTGCTGTTTCTTTAACTATTTAAATTTTCTTACAGTTGTGTGCCCTCTAGCAACAGTCATGTCTCAACAAAGTGCTTGTAAATGCTTTTCAAAAATTTTACATGCAGCTTTTTTTAAAAATAGTTTAGTCAGAGGTATTGACCCTGCCTGTGGTAAGTGCCTTCGTGTCTTTGTAGGGTGGGATTTACTTCTGAGGACATGTTGCTGCCCTTTGGCTCAAAGAGCTTCTAGATTATTGTACTAGGAATTTCTTGATAGTTCCATAAACAGATGAATTTCTGAAGCCTAATTTTAGCCATCTTTCTCTCAGTGAAGACTAAATTAGATGTCTTTTCTTCTGATAACTGATTTGCATTTTTGTAAGAGTTATAGGAATTTCAAATCTGCCAGAGCTCTGTCTTCCCTCAAATGTGATAAATCGACTAACATCTTAAATAAAGTGAAAAAAAACTGAGGGGAGGGTGGTGTGTCAGAAAGGAATAGTGACTGGCCAGACTGTCAACTGCATTTGCTTGCTGTTTGTGTCTTACCTTAACAGTTCTCGAGTATGTTTCTCAGTATGCACGCTGTTGTTTAATGTTGACAGTACTGTCTGCTGGATGATTCATAGATCTCAAATGTATTTCCTTACAGAAATAAAGGTCCACAGATTGCTTATGAGCGCAGCTTTAGGTGGAAACTTGCCCATTTCCGTTACTTGTGTCAGGTACTGGTGAAGGAATTCTTGGCTTTCTGAAACACTTTGAATTCACGTTGATATTGCTGCCTTCTAACATTATTGCCTTATGATTACAGTCCAACGCCCTGCCAAGTCATGTGAAAATCAATGTGTCCAGACAAACTTTGTTTGAGGATTCATTCCAGCAAGTAAGCCTGCAAAGACTGTTGTGTTTGTTGTCCAGACCAAGCATGGTAACAAAAATGGCCACAGCCAGTGCAGACTGAGTGTCCTTCAGGCCCAGTAACCTTCGTCTGTCTTTAGCCAAAGGGCAGGTCTTGGGGAAGGAAGGCTCTAAGAATTACACACCGATGTGTATAATACTTTAACCAAATGATCTGTCAGCTCCCAGCTGCTTACAACTGAAATGCTTCTTGAGCTTGATGTGATTTCTGGGTATTTGGATAATCCTCAAGGGGCTTCTCTTCTGTGAGCTTCTCTGTGCTCCTTTTGTGCGCATTCTGCATCTAGAGCATCCTGTGGTGCCTCACCGCACGGCATTCTGTATTAGCCCAACCACACTGGCTTGGTTTATCTGATTCTGCTGTGTGGTTCCATACATTACAAAATGCTGTTTCCTCCAATTAGAACTGGTGTCCTGCTTTGTCCTTCAGATGTCAGATCTCTGCAATTAGAGCTTACAGTTCTTGAGCTACTACAGTCTACAATCAATATATATTCCTTCCTTTTTTCTCTGTAAAAGGAAAATTCTTGCTCTGTCACCACTTCAGGATGTCTTGGGAGTGGTTCTGTGTAAGAAGAAAGCATATTAGTAATGAAAGTATTTTGCACTTACATTGAATTAGACTGAGTTACTTGCCCAAACCCAAAAATCTGTAATAGATCAGAGAGAACACCTTGTGGCCTGTTTTTGTTTAACGATAGCAAGTGCATTAAGAAGAGTGTAAGAACAGGGCGGCGTATCGTGATGCGTTCCAGATACGGTTCCCTACTTGGCTGCAGTCTGCTGCTCAAGGATTTTCAGTTCTAGGTGGTATTTTTCTCTGCAGCACCTTGACTGTTTGTTCCATGACGTGGTCTAATTGCTTGTCAAATCTGGGTGAGCAGTGAATGTGCCTGACGTTTCTGTATCAATTAAAGAAGGACTGATTGTATTGACAATGCATAATTAATAATTTATTGCTATTTTATTTTTTTTGTAGATTATGGCATTAAAACCCTATGATTTGAGAAGACGATTATACGTTATATTTAGAGGAGAAGAAGGTTTAGATTATGGTGGCTTGGCAAGGTAAGGGAGAAACTGTTTAAATTAGGGTTGGGGGTTTTTTTAATAGTGCTCTGACCTTGTTTTCTAATGCCATCCTGTTGGTGAAGAACCTGCTTGCTTTCCTAGTCTGACTCTGGTTAGCTTCGTAGCTCTCCTTAATGTATTACGGAGGTGGAACTGGCAGCACTGGCTACTGTTATGGTTTATAATCCTGCATTAGTAAAACTGTGGTCTTAGTTGGTCCATTCTTGGCAAGGATTAGTGTTTAAATTGCAGAAACTTTCTATCAGAAAGTTCCACTTCCTCAAAAGTGAGGACTGTGGAAAAATCAGGTTTTTTTGTGTATTTGGGAAAAAGACCCCAGGTATGAACAGAAAGGACATAAACAGGAGTAGTGCAGATGTGAAGTAACAGCAGACAAACAGAGCACCTAGGCTGCACAGCTGGATTGACAAGTTTGTGAAGAATCTGAAGTGGAACTTGCAGGATGACTCTGATAACAGGAGAATCATAGACAAAGCACTTTGCATCTGTTGACCACATAGGAGGCAACCACTCCTACCAGTTACTTGACTGAAATGCTACTGTTAGAACGAAAATTTCAGTACTGCAGCAGATCCAGTCAATTGGAAGCAGTCATAGGTGATTTTTCTTGTTTGTCTGTCTTTTTGAAACTTAAAGATGTTTCTAGTTTAGCTTTATGAAATGAAGTTCAGTAGAAATGTGTAGTATTTTTAAATAAGGAAACTTGCCTCTGAAGGTTGAGGTTCTTTGGATACGTGGGTGGTGATGCTTCCAGACTACAATATCTGATAGGCTATTGTAGGTAACTGGAGGGAGGAATCTGATTTTTGTTCTGCAATGGGTAGTGTTTGGTTGGTGCCTCTGTCATGATGGCCCTAGGCTAGGATGGAACCAGAAGAGTTGAAGTAATCTGTTCCAGAGAAACAAAGTATTCCACGTGGTGTTAGAGTGAAGAATGAAGAAAGTTAGTCACAGAAAGTGGCAGGATAAATAAAAACCAAACATGTAAGTAACAGTTTCACACTGAGAAGCAGCAAGGACCTCATGGTAACTTGGTCTGAAAACACTTGTGTGACACTGAGTCCATGTGATGGCTTGCTGGTGTAATGCTGCTTTAATACAAACATAGCAAGCTGATACACCTGATTCATCACCTGGCTCTCAGCAGGCTAAACTCAGCATCCCCTCCAGATTTTTTACATGATGTTTAGTAGGACCAGTCTGACCAGTAGAACCACTACGGCTTGTGGCTAGTTCTAGCCATTTGCCTAAATGCCTATTAAATTTATTGCTACTATGCAGAGTTAATACAATTGTCTCATTACAAACTTGCAGGGAACACAAGTACATCATCTGGTGCTTATTTAAGATATACAGAACCCCACTGAGGTTATCCTGTCCTGGCTGCTTTTGTCTCTTTACTCTTCTGTTGGACCTCTGAGCTGGAATTGTATTGCAGTGAGTGTTAGGAGAATGGACTAGCAAACCTCTCGTTTCTATTCTCTGATCTCAGGTAAATACAGGAAGAGAAAAGAAGTCACTTAAATGTGACAGCTGAAAGACAGTCAGGATGGAATTTGGTCTCTGGAGTTATGGTAGGGTAGTCTTCTAGCTCTGTTTCTTTTTGTTTGGTGGCTTTTCTCTAAGCCTGATAAAAAATGCCTGAGTGTGTGTAACTGTTCCCAAGGTGTCTGATGATAGGCAGATACTATACAGCAACAAATACGCAAAAAATCATAGAAGAACCATAGAATCATTAGGGATTGGAACAGACCTTAAAAGATCATCTTTTGATGATCCCATCCCCCTGCCACAGCAGCAATCAACTCTCCTAACACTGAAACACCAGATGTTATTACTATTTCAGGTTGGCTGTGTTGGAAAATACGACAGCAGTGACAAACATGTGTTAGTTAAACATCAGCAAAAGCACATTTTCACGTTGCCATGCCCCATGCCTCTGACTGATGCACAGTAATGTGTTACACCACAGTCACTCCGTGCTGTCAGACTGGGAAGGGAAGGAAGGTGTGCTGTGCCTTGAGGGTTTTGTTCTCTTTTACCGAGGTTGGTTGTACTCAGTGCTGCCCATGGAATAATCTGATTTGCTTTTCTAAGGTTTGAGTTGTATGCTTTAAAGAGCCACGAGGAGGATAAATACTAGAGCTGGTACAGGCAAGGAGTCTATAGCAAAAATGTTACTGATAAGCAGTTAAAACCTGTGCTGTGAGCACCTGTTCAAGGTGACAATCTTAACAGGTATTTCTCAGCTTTGAAAACCATTACTTTCTACCATTATTGTTTTTAATAGTAAGACTTTAAAAGAAACGTGTAGTGCTACATGTTACTCTTGATTCCAGTACAACATTGTGTGTATTTTGTTTAAGTTTGGCTGTAGTGTGCCAATTTTGTTAGTTACCCAGGGGGAACCGTGATAAACCTCTATATTTTATATTTTGATGTGTATACGTGTGTGGTTTTTTTTCCCTTAGAGAATGGTTTTTCTTGCTTTCCCATGAAGTACTGAACCCTATGTACTGCCTGTTTGAGTATGCTGGCAAGAGCAACTACTGCCTGCAGATAAATCCAGCATCAACAATCAATCCTGACCACCTTTCGTATTTCTGTTTCATTGGGCGCTTTATTGCCATGGTAGGTTGGATTTTTAAGGTTTTATTATTTACCTATACATTTATTCCTGAACAGTAATTATTTGTACAATTATTCAAGGTTATATTAATCTCTTAGAGATGGAAGATTAAGGTATGTAAGTTTATTGAGCTGAAATACTCCTTGAGAGTGAAATCTTTTGTACACTCAAGTATCCTGGGATAGAGATGAAAGTAAATGTGACAACAGTGTAATACTGTGTTTTCATCACTTAGATTGTCTGCTTCATGCAAACTGCTTCTGGCTGAGCGTCTAAATACTGATGCTCTGAAAAATGTGACTAGTATTTTCCAAAAAAGACTTCTTGGTTAGACAGAGCATACCTGACTGTGTCTGAAAAGTGAGAAATGTTTTGTGGAGTAGGCTGAGCCCTCATTTAAATGTGTGCACTTGGAGACAAAGGTCAGATCCTGAGGAGGGCAGAAGCTGGCAGGGAGCTGGTTGGTTGTCACTGTGTTCTCTTAAAAGTGAGAGCTGGTGAGGCATGTTGTGCCATTTCTACTTTGGCATCCTGGTGTCAGTTTCCTGTGGTGGACTCCTGCTCTGTCCCACTTCTTTCCTTCTGTGGAGCGATCCAGCCATCTTTCCACAAATCATCACGAAGGCTGCGGGTAGCGCTCGGCATCACCCGTGAACATGGTGGGCAGTGAAACAGAAAGGGGAGCTAAAAGTGCATTTACAGCTTGAAGAGACTAATCTTGTGCTGTGGCTCAGAACGCGAGCGAAGACAAGCATAACTAGACAGATCATGTCGGATTTAAAATAAGCTAGACATGGAGGTTTTCTTGGGTTTGCTTTTCTTACAGATGATGCTCAAAGCAATTTTTTTCAGGTTTGATGATAACATTTCTGATTTTAAGGATTTATAGCCAAGTTGCCCGTTTCTGTGCTGTCATGAAAATTTCATTTGGTTAATGCTTTCAACAGACTGCCAGCTTATTTTTTCCTTCAGAACTCTCAGCAAGCTGCAGCACCATTCAGCAGAAAGACAGATAAAGCCAGTTAACTTCAGGAAAACTGCTTCATACAAGCACAGTGTTTAATGTAGTTAAAAGATAAATCTTCTATTTCCTGAAGTGTATTTATTTTAAAGTTCTACAAGGCATGGGGACGAGAGACAGTGACCAATGTAACGGTGCCTAATGTGGTTGGTTGCAAGGTTTGAGAACCTTCCTGGTTTATCATGGATGATATCCTGGGGAGTACTGCAGGAAATACTCCCTAGTGGCTTAAAAATAGCTCAGAATCTCTTTGGTTGGAAGAGACCTTTAAGATCTAAAGTCCAATCATTAGTACTGCCAGGTCAGCACTAAACCATTTCCCTAAGCACTGTGTCCTCTAAATACCTCCAGGGGATGATGACTCCACCTCTACCCTGAGTAGCCTGTTCCACTGTCCCCAGGGATTCTAACTCAACTTTTGCTCTGGGCAGCCTGTTCCAGTGTCCCCAGGGATTCTAACTCAACTTTTGCTCTGGGCAGCCTGTTCCACTGTCCCCAGGGATTCTAACTCAACTTTTGCTCTGGGCAGCCTGTTCCAGTGTCCCCAGGGATTCTAACTCAACTTTTGCTCTGGGCAGCCTGTTCTAGTGTCCCCAGGGATTCTAACTCCACCTCTGCCCTGGGCTGCCTGTTCTGATGTCCAACAATCTTTTCATTGAACAAACTTCTTCCTAGTACAAGTGGGAATCATTAGAAGGAGCCTGAATAGGCTGTGTAAGCGCAGTTATTGTAGTTTCTGTCCTTCTCCCAGAACTAAAATAGCTGTGACTTATTTTGGGCTCAAGTATTGAAATAAACAGACACTTCCAACCAAAACCCAGTTAAAGAACAGACGTCCTGCTTTGTGACAGAAAGCTGTGGAATGTGGCTGGCTGAGGTAACTGCTGTTTTGCTCTAAGGTTGCCATAGACCAGTGAGATGACTGAAGAGCTTGTTTTTGCAAAAAAACAGGAAAACATAGGGCAGGATGCTGTGCTTGACATTTGGTTGTTGCCTTTTGCTCAGCCTGCTCTCTCATGAGAAGTATAGATGAGTTTAAAAATAATACGCAGATAAATACTAAGTCAATAAAGACCTTTGAGAGAACCTTTTTCAGCTCTCCTAAAGAAGAAGAAAATGCATGCTAGCATAAAGGGAAAACATATGCAATCGTGATTTCTTTTCTAGAGGAATTGCCCTGTGGCACTGGTTTTTCTTCTGCATGTGGAGTGTCAGCTGTCAGGGAAGACAAGCTGTGTGTGGCTGAAGTTTAGGAGGACTTTTTGAAGAGGTATTTCAGTGAGGAAAATGACCCTGAGAAGGAGGAGGAAAAAATCTTATTTCCTAACAAAGAGCAGTGGTGTTGGCTGTCAGACACAGGGGCGGTGCAGAGGTTAACACAACGCGTGTAGTGCGGTGCCTCAGTACCAGAACTTGGCAGATTACACCCTTTGAGCGCAGGTGGTGACACCACACTTTGGTTTGGTTTTGCAGTAGAAGGGAGACTCTTATTTCTCAGTTCCATTACCTATAAAAATGTGATTCCCAAAGCTCTTTCTGAAGCAGCTGGAGATTGCAAGTTTTTACAAGCTGCACGAGCATTGTGCAAAGGATGAGTTTCCAGGATGGATGGATGCAGTAAAAGCAGCAGTAGGACTCCAGAAGGATCAAGCAGTATGAACAAGCAGGATCAAATAACACTTGTATGTAGACCTATCCACATAACAAAGACAAACCATATTTCCTCTTTTCATGGAATTAATCCTTTTACAAGAAGGTGGGTTTTTTTTTAACCAAGGAACTTCTAAATTGCAATGATAACACATGCCTGGCTTAAGTTTACCAACTAATCCTTCTTTTTCCATGTGATCATAGAATCATGGAATCATTAGGGATTGGAAGGGACCTCCAAAGATCATCTAGTCCAATCCCCCTGCCACAGGATTATCACCTAGACCAAGTCACACAGGAACACACTGATGTAGTGTTTCATTGATTTTAAATGCCACTTGATGCTTTCTATGATTTGAAGGAGAAAGGGGAAAAAGAATTCAAGTCCAGAAATACTTCAGTAGTCGAATAATAGTTAAACAGACTTTTTCCTGTTCAACAGGCATTGTTTCATGGGAAATTCATTGACACTGGTTTTTCTCTGCCTTTCTACAAACGGATGCTGAGCAAAAAACTTACTATTAAGGACCTAGAATCCATTGATACTGAATTTTACAACTCTCTCATTTGGATAAGGTTTGTAGATTATTTTTTGCATGTATACAACATTTTATTAATTTCTTGGTTTATAGAGAATCCCTTACGCTTTTGGTTTTGCTTTTTTCTCTTAATTCAGGGATAACAACATTGAAGAGTGTAATTTGGAAATGTACTTTTGTGTTGACATGGAGCTCCTAGGAAAAGTAACCTCGCATGAACTGAAATCGGGAGGTTCAAATATCTTGGTCACTGAGGAGAACAAAGAAGAATATATTGGGTAGGAAGGTGTACATGCTGGAAGAAAGTGTTCATTCCATAGTTGTCCTGTTGCTCTGGTCTTTCTTGACAGTTTATGATTTGTTTTTTCTGTCTTTGTTTTTCTAAATCTTGTTTTGATGATCCTTGAGACTGTTACTGAAATAGTATCTTGGTATACGTGGTATCTCAGTACATTTTATCTCTCTTAGTCCCCTGTTCCCTTCCTCTGCCCACCAAAACAACCCCCAAAACAAAACCAGACAACAAAAATACCCAACATCAGAGCAGAAGATTCCTGACAGAGGGGTGATCTGTCTTCTGTGTGCAGTTGAAAGTGAAAGGGAGCAAACCCCTTGTCAGTAACTTCAGACAACAGATCATGATGGAGAGCAGACGTGTACTTGACAGAGGACTGTTCAGAGCTTTGCTGCTGCTGTGGAATGTTGTACATAGGAAAACCCAGTTTTAGTCTTCTCTTAGACTGCTCTTTCTTCTCTCCTAATCTTCAAACTGCCTTCTTTTTATGAAGCTATGTTTCTGATCGGGCTGTTCAAAGTGATCTCGGAAGCCGCTCTACAGAGATGCTTGTGTATGATACAGTGTGTGCCCAGGGCTGCACCTAAAGATTCCACTTAAATGAGCAGTCTTTGGTGCCAGTGAAGTAGTGCCTGTAGTATGTGTGCATCTGTTACTGTCTTTTAATGTTTGTAATCAGAGGTGGTTTCAGTTGAAACTTAAACATTCCCTCTTTTCCCCAATCTTAGCATAAATCACAAGCTAAGAACCGAACATGACAACTTTGTGGAATTCAGAGGTCATCTTATGCCAGAAGTATCTGGCAGCCATAGTTACAGCTGTTACAAGCAGCAGTATTTCTTCATCTTTTCTACCTACGCGTTTGCTTGGTGCTTAAGAACAGAATATTTCAACTTTACGGAAATGTTTCTACCATGGAAACACTAGGACTTTTTAAGCTGCAGTAAATTCTGCTATAATAAAACCATAATGCCCAAGGAGCACTGTTTTCATGAAAAGACTGCTGTATTCTGACTAGTGTAAGGTTGGTAATAGCTGTGTGGAACCCTAATGGCAAACTGTTTGGCTTTCTCTCCATCCCAGGCTGATGGCCGAGTGGAGATTCTCTCGGGGAGTTAGGGAACAAACCAAAGCTTTTCTTGATGGGTTTAATGAAGTTGTTCCTCTACAGTGGCTACACTATTTTGATGAAAAGGAGCTGGAGGTGAGCTTTTCTCTTCACCATTTTTACCGTTTGCAAAGATAATGCCCAGGGAATGATTAAACTAATAGGGCAGCTTGAGTCTCCCATCGGTGAGATGCTGCATTTGATAGAATCATTAGGGATGGGAAGGGACCTCAAAAGATCATCTAGTCCAATCCCCCCACCACAGCAGGATCACCTAGACCACATCACAGTCAGGGTTAGAAAGGACCACAGGATCATCCAGTTCCAACTCCCCTGCCATGCTTCTTGAATATGGAAAATTGAATAGGAGCAGGGGACGTAAAAGGCAGTATCTGTTGAGATGGAGTTTTGTGGTGTTCAGCAGCTGGCAATGTTAGCTTCCAGTGGAACGTGCAGAGTTGTGTTTTACAGGTTTCTATGAAAGGATCAGATGGTGGTAAAAAACTTTTCTGTCTGTGCTAGCTGGGTTAGAATTCTCTTGGCACAGAAACTGGTTCTGGTGTACAGTGATTGCTTATTTTCATGTCTGAGGCAGGTTCTAGGGTTGTTACAATCAAGGATAAAAAGTTGGAGGAACCAGCAAGGTTTGAAATGGAATTTTGCAGCTCCACAATCTGCAGTCTGACAGCTGATAGGAGGAACCATTGCATGCTCCATGAAAAATGAGCCTGACCTGTATTCACTGTTGGGTTTTTGATGTGGAGCGGGGCCAAAGGCGCTGAACTTGTGAGCCCTGTCAAGGTTCTCTTTTTCTAATGAGCCATGTTCTGAGACCTTAGGTTAAATTGGAGCTTTCCTCCCAAAAGGACTTTGATCTGTCCTGTTTGGTATTCTGTTTTGTAAGAGGCTTTCTGTTTAACACTTCAAGCTTTCATTGCCTGTCACGGCGACCACTTTGCAGACAATACTTTGTGATGCATTTAGCTTCACTAGTAGTAGCAGTAGCAGCAGTGTAGTAAGTTTTTAATGGGAAACACAGCATCCTTTTCAATGCACAGTTCCCTGTTATGGGGAACATAGTGCCTTATGTTATTGAATTACTATTGAAGAAGTGAAGCTTTTGATGTACAGACCTTCCTACCACTTAACTGCATAAACAGTTTGGTGGGAGTTCTGTAAACTTAGCACAAGGAAAAGTTTTGCTCTGGAGCAAAATGAGAACACCGTTGGCCCTTTTTGGGGAGGAACTTCATGTCTGTTACTGTGTCTCGTATGGGACACAAAACCAACTCCTAATGTATACGTGGAGATCTGTGTATTGTGGAGTAATGGCTCTCTCTTCCAGGTTATGCTCTGTGGAATGCAAGAAGTGGACTTAGCAGACTGGCAGAGGAACACTGTTTACCGTCACTACACGAGGAACAGCAAGCAGATCATCTGGTTCTGGCAGGTGTGTTGAGCAGTGACATTGCATTCAGTGTCCTAGTAATGGTGCCACTGACTGATTATGACTCACATTTTAATTATGTGAGCTAAGAGTTCTTTTCAGGAAAAAACCTCCAGAATTGTCACAGGCTCCCAGCTTGTACAGATTTCCCTAAGTGTTGACTAGGCAGTTCCTGTCTTGTGATAAATCACCATTTGAGAAATGCTTTTAACAAAGCTCCTGTAAGAAAATTACGCTGGTCAGCTATTTGCTAGCTTATGTATATAGTCAGGATAATGGAAGGTCTGATGGTACGGTCTCTTTTTAAGAAGCTTGGTACTAAAAGAATCTTAATTACGAGTCCAAGTAACTCCATGTTGTTATCCAGCTTTTTCTGACTCAGAATTCTAGTTGTGCGTGCCCCCTGCTCTTACTGAGATGTTCTCCATCTCCCCTCTCTTTCCTTCCTCTTCCCTGTCCCAGTGAATTTCCTTCCAAAGAGATGCAGTTGTTGTGTAAGCTCTTTTCTCTCACTGAGACTGCCACGTACAGGGGGCACATCAGTCTTGAAAAAGTCATCTCTATGTTTAAACAGACCACCTTGAGAACAGTCTGAGAGAAGCCTTTTCAGCAAAACTGGGTGGAGGGAGAGCACAGAGACTTCAGATTAACTGCACTGTCAGTGGGTACAGTGTGAAGGCTGGGAAGGGCCAGCAAGGAGAATCTGCCTCTAGTTTATTCTGAGCTAAAATATAAACCAGTGCTTCATGTGGAGTCTATTGCCATTCTGATTGAGCCTGGACTGAACAGCCCGGACCGAACAGCCCAGACACAGGCTCTGGGTATTTCAAGTCCTGTGGGGTTTTTGTTTTTCTCCAGCTCTGTTCAAGTGTTTTTATTAAATAATTTGAATTTCTGTGCCTAGTTTGTAAAAGAAACAGACAACGAGGTTCGCATGCGACTTCTGCAGTTTGTCACTGGCACTTGCAGACTACCCCTGGGTGGATTTGCTGAACTTATGGGTAAGTACAAGGTGGCCCAGACTTTCATACAATGACTGTGCCATTTGCAAATGAACTGTGCTGCAAGTGTACAGGTAGCAGGAATTGCATGCACATCAGCTTGGACCTGCAAGGGCTTTCTCCATCAGAAATCCCACAGCTAGGAAATTAGTTTGTTGCTCTGTGAATCCACGTTCGTATTTGTGTCATGTTGAGCTCTGGTGTAACCACGTTGTCTTATGTCACATTTACATCGCATGTGCTACTTACAGAGGAACAGATTACACATTTTTTAATCTTCTTTTCTAGGAAGTAATGGTCCTCAGAAATTCTGCATTGAAAAAGTTGGTAAGGAAACCTGGTTACCCAGAAGTCACACTTGGTGAGTTGTTACGTGTAAAGTTCTGTACCTTTAGTGCTTTCTTCTGGTCCTGCATTTGCCTAATAGAATGAAATACAAGTGGAATCAGCTCTGTCTCCATCTTCAGCTTCTTTAGTTGTTCTGACTTAACAATACTGAGAGCTTTTCTGATTGTCTTGCTCATTCATTTTGCTGCTGCACTGTACGCAGTAAGTTTGTCTGAACTTACGTGGAGGTGTTGCCCTGAATCTGTATTTTAGAGAACATGACGTAATGCAGTCACTGGTACTGGGGACAGACAGCTACTAGAAGCACTTATTAAACAGTTAGGGTACAAAATTCTGTGATTCTAAAAGATTATTAAATAGACAGTCACAAGAAAAAGGTGGCATGAAAGGCATCAGCAAATGTACAAAACTAGGACGCTTAGACAGGAGTAGTAGAGATACTTCTGCCTGCCTGGCTACGGACTACTACTGGCTTAGCAGTCCTGTGCCCGACCGGTGCAGCAGGGACACAGATGAATTCCTCATACAGACTGTGCAAAATGGACAGACCTTCCTTTGGCAGCTCCGTGACGATAACATCATTGTACTTTGAAACTACTTCAGGGAATCTTCCCGTTGACCATTTTCTCCACCGGTGCTGTTTGCTCAGGTGATGATTGTAAGAGTTAAACATGTCTCTTTGAGCTAATTTTGGGGAAAACATGGAATGAAGTAGAATTTTGGTAGAAGCCCCTTATGCAAAGTTTGGAGGGAGAAAAACAGTCTTACATCCAGAAATACATAGGAAAGATTTGAAAAAATCAGGTTTTCATGCTCTGGCTGGAAATTGAAGGTGCATCAAATTAAGGTGATATTAAACCTAATGGTGAGCATATCGAAGCGCTGCAGCTCTCTGTGTCTGGTGCTGTCTTTAGACTTCAGAGGTTCTGGCTTTGTTACCTGATGTGGTTCCTTGCAAATGGCGTTTTGTAAAGCTCATGGACACGGCCATGCAGTAAGATTGTCCCGAGTGCTGTTTCTTCACCCTCATCGTTAGATCAGCATGTTTGTCCCTTGTGCTGTAGCAGTTGAGTTCTGCAGTGTTGTCCGTGGGATTTACATAAACTTAACAACATTCTGTTTCTTTCTGCTCAGTTTTAATCGTTTGGATTTGCCACCCTATAAAAGCTATGAACAACTAAAAGAGAAGCTGCTCTTTGCCATTGAAGAAACAGAGGGATTTGGTCAAGAGTAGAAGTGGCTTCTAGTCAAACAGGAGTTCTCACATACTGAAAGGCCCAGCCAACTGAAATTGCACACTTAATTGTATATAAGCTTTTTGTTCTGTACAGTGATTTTTCTGGAACTCTGAAAGTCTAATTGTTCTCTGTTCTTCCACAAAGATATGCAAAACAGTTCAGCCTTTTCTACTTTTATTTATTGCCCTTCCAAAAGACCAGAAGAACCCCTCATAAATTTTGAAAGCAGACAAGAGACTTATTTAAAATATATATTAAAATATAAATATATATACTAATGGGCTCTAGTTTTATAGAGCTCTAAGTGTATGAGAAGTTGCAGCCATTTAAAACGGCCTGGATTTGCTCTATCTTGGCTTCATTAAGAAAAAGAAATGTTTCAACTGCTCTGTTGTCTCTCAAGAAACATCTCCAAGTTTGTTTTATTGCATGGCTGTTCTAAAAGGTGTTAAAGGCTTAGGCCAAACGTATCCTCAATATGTAGAAAGATGCTGCTTGTATTTGAGATGACAGAACAGGTTGTTCGTCAGTTTGATTTTTTTAATACGTAAATAGCTGATATATCCCTCTCCACTGATATAGCCAAGGTCATGAATAAAGCCTTTACTACTTGCACAGAAGTCATGTACCAATAAGATAAATGTGATTTAATGTTGAAAGGAACTGGTGCCACTGTTCTGACTTATTGTAGGAGCTGAACAGGATATTTTAATTCATTTGAGCAGCATTGAAATTTGTTTACATATTACTTTGGGTTATTACCACAAGGATGTTAGGTAATCTTCAATGACAAATTAATAAAAAATACTACACGTTATCTCTTTGGTCTGGTGTCTTACAGGTTACTGGGGTTTTTGCTGATTTCATTTTTGTTTCCCTTCTTCAATCCCTGATGTCCATTCTACACCACTGTAGAGTGTGTTGGTGTAAACTGAGTGATGAGGGTACACGGAAGGTAACATGAACATCACTGCTGCGTTCATGTTCACTTCAGTTACTTGAGTGAAGATTACAGCAGCTTTGCGTAGATAAAAATAGTCTTCAGAGCAGTGAGAGTATTGAATGGTTTAAGTTCCTGCAGGAATGCAGCTGTACCTGCCTTAACGTTAGTGTTTCCCAGACGTGTCATCCTCTGATGCAGGTCAAGGTTGTCCTGAGTGCACAGTGACGCCAAACCGTTTTGGAGTCGGTTTGATTGGCACGGAGGGAGTTTGCTGAACTGCAAAGACATGTTTAAAAAGAAATACATTAAAGTTCGTATAAACAGAAAGTGCTGCTTTTAACAAGCCATGCTTCCTTATGGTTAGAGCAAAACCATGTGTAAAAGGTGTCACTTGTATCATGCTTTAAGTATAACTGTAAATTCTGTTATGTTCAACTTGCACATGATTTTGTACATACAGAGAAATGACCTCTCAGCCTATGATCAGACCCACTTCTACGACATTTCATATTGCACTGTTGAAAGTGTATGTGTAGGAAAAACCAGCTGCTCAGGTATTTCTCCAATGCAGCACCTGAATTCTGCCAGGATTCTGTTCTTCTGCATACTTGATTCTCTCGAGGCCTTGCACCCGATGCGCCCGGCGTGCCGTGGAGCCGTTCACCTGTGCGTGGCTTTGGCAGCGCCGGTGGTGCCGCGGGCCCAAGAGGCTGCGTTCTCACACAAGCTTTCTGTAAGAACTTCAGGTTTTCCACCGTGCTGAGGGGTTTTTGTACACCAGATGCCTTCTGCAAAACCATTTGCATAAAGACAGCATTAAGCTCACGTGTAGATCCACTGAAATGATGATTGATGCTGGTTCGAGTGGAGGAAGCTTTGCAAAAACAGAGGCACAGGCCAGGTGAGAGAAGTGTGTGTGGTTTGCCTGAAACACAGTTCAGAGGGTGAATGTCACAGAGTTGAACTTCGTGAGAATTTGCACTAATGAGTGACTTGGTGACCCACCACCAACTGCTGAATTCTGTGAATCTGTGAGAAAATGAACAAAATAATAATAAAGACAGCACATCACAAGAATGTAGTTGCAGTTGCTTTATTGTTTTGGTAATTCTAGCCGCCTCATAACTGCAGCTTTTTCTTGTGGGTAGGGGTTAAGAAGGAAAAACTCAAACCCAGTGGCCTTCTGCACACATCTATGGTCTGTCAGTTTCAAAAGACTGAAAGCATGGCTTTGGGGTTCTCTTTGTTCCTGCCTTTCTGCAAGCAACTCGGCTGCTGTTCTCTGAACACTCAGTAGTCCATACCTGCTACGTTCCTCTTCACGCAGTTTTCTGCGGGAGGAAAGGGGGCTCTGCCACAAAGCAGCCAGCAGTGGTTTTGTAGCACATTGCACGCCAAGAATTTGAAGTGTCTCACCATATAGCCTCCACCCCCCAGGAAGGGGACATAGCATAGACTTCACTTTGGAGCTCAGCTAATAGAAAAGTGAGAATTACTTGAGCATGATGGAAAAAATCCCCTGATGCTTTAGCTTGCCCCTTCGCTGGGGCGGAGGGTGGATTTTTTACCTGGTTTGTGAGTTAAAGCAATTTGTGCTCATCTTCATCACAGAATCAGACAACGTTAGGGATTGGAAGGGAGCTCCAAAGATCATCTAGTCCAATCCCCCTGCCACAGCAGGATCACCTAGACCAAGTCACACAGGAACAAGTCCAGGTGGGTTTTAAATGTCTCCAGAGGAGACTCCACAACCCCTCTGGGCAGCCTGGTCCACTGCTCTGTCACCCCGTGAAGGAGTTCCTTCTCATATTTATATGGAACCTCCTACGTTCCAGCTGACACCTGTTGCCCTTTGTTCTATCACTAGATGACATTGAGAAAAGCCTGGGCTCCATCCTCCTGACACCCACCCTTCACATATTTATAAGGTCACCCCTCAGTCTCTTCTTCTCCATCTGGATCTTCTCCATCTTCATCTTGCAGACTGCAACAGCCTCTTCTGTCAAAGCAAACTAGGTGTTGATAGTCAGCTTGGTAAGACTTTCTCCTGGCAACACATGTGCTTAGCTGCTGCCATTGTTTGTTCCTCTTCTTCTGTTGGGTGATCAGAGCACCCTGTTCAGAAAGTCTGTATTTTCTGTAATGGAGAGCTGCTAGGTTTTATTTTTCTACTAAAAATTTCTGCTAAAATAGTATCAAGTAGCCTCAATCCAGAATCAGTAGCATCATCTAATAACATAAACATTTATTAGCCCTGAAGAAAACTGAACTCCACGGGAGAATGTTCTGGAGAGAAGTCCATGTCTGTAACTGTCATGGCCCTGCAGCTCCTTGCTGTGAAGTTGTGCTTTTCTGTTCTGTTGCTGTTCTTTCTGTGCAGCTTGGAGCTGAACAGCATTGAAAACTTCAAAAACGTTGCAGCCTTACTTATTGACAAAGCCCTTTTATTTGACTTAGATCAACAGACACGATCACAATTAACCAGATCTTCTGACAGTTTAATTGAAATGAGGTGGAGATGACAGGTTTAAGATGAACAGCTTCACAAAGCCAAAGTAGTAACTGGGGTCCTGTTCCTATGGTGCTCAAACATGAGGCACTGAGTTCCCATTGTCTCATCTCGTTATATAGAATTGAGCAACTCCTGAGCTTCTTTCTGTACCTGAAACAAAGAAAGAGACTCAATTGTAGCAGATTTTGCAAGCACCCCAATGTTTCATCATAGTGGCAGCCCTCTTTAGACTAGTGGCTTTTCTCTCATAGCTCAAGATGCTCAACATGTGAAACATGAACAGGAATAAACTCACTTGAGGCAGTGCCTTCAGTGCTGTTCACTTCCTGTGTCTAGGAAGTTTATTCGTGTTGAATACAGACTGTTGGTTCTTCAGTTGCTGCGATTGTACAGAGGTGAAATCAAGCTTAGTTCTGATGCTAACAGGACTGTTTATGACAGGTGACTGCACTCACTGTGCTTTGTATGAAGGCCACGTTGGATTACCCCTCCCCTGGAAATGCTCTGTAGACCTGTCGCTGAGAAGCACCCTTCTGAGCAGTTCAAAAGGGGTAGATAAGTGCCTCATGTCACTTAGCACTAAGGTTTGCTGTCAGGCTTGCATTAACTTGTGTTTTGTCTCAACTCATAGTCTGAACCTCTCCCTAGGGAGAGTCCACAGTGTGGACTTCCTACCTGCTTGTCTTCTTCTGTATGTGCAGGATACTCCTTTGCTTTGCCTAACCACAGAAGAGCCATCCTTTTATTGTTTAACTTCAAATAGGTCTTCCCCAAATAGAGCAGATTTTTGCTGTAGAAGTTTGGGTCAGCTGTACAAGACAGGAGAAAAGGTTTAAGTAAGAATGAAGAGCATGCTACCAGAGCCATCATGCACCACTCCTTTCAATACTTGTTTCAGAGAAGGTGAATAATATTTTGGTGTTGGATCAGAAGGAAGTGAATGGAGAACTTCTACTTGTTCAGCTCTGGCCTCGCACACAGTTACACTGGCTAGCAGTTGACACACTAAATGGAGCTGGATTCCTCACAAAGAGCAGAGCAGTGAGCTTAATGCAACACGGCTTCGCTTTGCTCGTCTAGGTTTCAGAGGTACAGCAGATGATGCAACTGCTTGGCAAGTACAGGCCCTAGCCTCAGGCCATGCACAAAGTACTGTTCTGTCCCAGACAGCTACAGCTACTACCTTCCTCGGCCATGTGGAAGTAACGAAGAGCCTGCAAAAGAGAAGAGAGCTGTCTTTAAAATGGAGGAATGAACTGAACGCAGCAGTTACAAGTCAAAGCTGTAGGCACACACTCAGTACAGCTGAGGGGTACCCCGTCTGTGGTCATGCTGATGATGCTTGGCACTCGATGCAGTCACAGCTGACATAACTAGTATCGCTCCAATTCTTCTCCAGCTCTTTCCTCCCGAAGCACAGTAACTCAAATTTGTTCCTAGCCAATTGGCTCCTGTATTTCCAGTCTTCAACTTGTCCAGGCAATTGTGAATTTTATTTCAACCTTCAAGCACATCAGCACTTTCCCCTGGCCTGTTCTCAGGTGGATGAAACAAATCTTACGATTCAGGCCATTCATGTTAACAAACACTTCAGGGAAAGCTGACACCTGAAGAGCCCCACTCAGCGTCCTGTCACATGAAAATAAAACTTTATCAAACCCGCATGGATTTTTCAACTGGTTTCCCATTCTGCACATCAGAAATTTAAGTCTATTCCTACCTCTTCCCAATGTCACCACTGGAGGGAAGACACTGTCAGAGGACTCAAAGTGTGGATGTGTCCACCAAACGGATTTTGTACTGAAAATGCAGAAGTCCCACCCTCTGCTACAGGGACAAATCTGCTTCTTCGGCCACTTGAAATGCTGCAGAACTTGATACTGGGACTGGCCTGCTTCTGCAGTATTCCAAGTCTTGCTGACACTCTGTACTCTTCTGAGAGTGTCTGTCAGCAAAACTTACAGGTTTGACAATCCATCATGTCTATTAGTAAGTCAGAGCTCAAACTGCTTTCTGTGTGAGAGGCAGCAGCTGCCTACAGTACGTTTCTAGTGATTCCTGCCTGACCAGCCCCACTCTCCCTTAAAATAACAAAGCCTGGTGCAGCAGTTCTTAGTTGATCTAAACGGCGACGGTAACAGCTACAGCAGACTTTCCCATCACTGATTTATTTTTCAAATTGCTATGCTTGTAAAAGTGTTTCATGAAGCTGCATATTGTGTTGGACACCTGGACAGGACATTTTAGGGTGTGAAAGCCAGAAGGTTCATAGCAAAGGTGAATAAAAATACTTCCATTTTTAAAAAAATCATAACATGCATAGCCAGGGGATGAGAGGATAATTGCTCTCTGTAAGTAAAAAAGCAAGCTGCTGCCTTCTGCATTTAAAATAAAGGGAAGCTTCTTAACAGTTGTATCATGTCAGTCTGTGGTGTAACGTCCACCAGGTAAGTCAGCAGCACTAGAACTATTACAGAGACTTCTCAGCAAGGAATCCTAATAGTAAATGCAACCTAGGTAACATACAGGTTGTTTCCTGCTGCACAAACCACATGAAATAGTTTAACTATTATGAGTGTGCTGCAGGTGAAAAAAGCTTCTGTGTGTTAAGACTTCCCTCACTCTCCCTGTTATATTGTCATGTTACTAATGACAGTGGTAAACTCATGAGTCCATCTCATCCTCTACAAAGAGGTCAGCTTTGTCAGGAAGACCAGTAACAGCATATCAGCAGCTTGGGGCCGGGAGGATAATAATCTGTGAAACATTTTAACATTGTACCTCTTGGAATGTGGAGGTTGGTGGTGTGGCAAATAGTGTTGCAGCTATCTTTCTTTGGTACCATGGCATTTCAGCAAAGGAGTAACACCTAGAGCAAGAGGAAACATCTGTATGTACCCTTCACGTTTTTATCTTCATTTTGAGTAACATTCTCCTGTCTTGGACATTGTTTCCGAGAGCCACGACAACTCCCACCACACGACAAGCTCTATAAGCAGGTTCTTACAACTGAACAACCAAACAGCAAGTTGCTGCGTAGCTCTGCTCAAGAAGTTCTGGTGTGCCTTTCCCTGGGAACTGCTATCACACCAGACAAAACTGGGGATGGTCACGAGATGACTTCTGCAACTGAACAACTGTAACGATCGAAGTGTTCTCAGTATGATGCTAATATACTTGCAAAACAGGACACAACTGAGTAATGCCATTGCCTTACCTCAACACTATCTTGTTTTTCTCAATTATTAATATAAAGCAGATCTGCGGTACATTCCTGAAAGACTCTGATCTATGAGAACGAAAATAAATTCAAGAATCAAACGACTGTTCTAGACTGGGCCACTCTACACTCCTCTGCCATCTACTAGATACCAGAGGTAATCAGTTACCTGTCTTAGAGATCAAAAACTCGTTAAGCATTTCAGATACATGGAACACTGCGTGCAAGCTTACGCTTGAAAAGACTTCTTACCAAATGCCTATCAGATGAATCGTCGTAGCATCTTTAGGATTCAGTTCAATGGCTCTCTAGGGAAGGGGAAAAAAATCAATCACAGAGTCAAAAAATCAACAAACCAAACACAAAAGCTGCAAAACACTGATCTGCCACATCTGCATTGAAGCACATTTTTAAAGTAGATTTGTTGTCCTGCTGTTGATCTGAGCAGAACACAGCGTGCAGAGTGTCCCTAGGCCGTGCAGTACTCATTGCACAACGACATCGTCTCACCTCCAAAATCTGAAGACACCGACAGATTTCTAACCACTTGTATTTAGCAGACCATTCAGAGTTTTGCACGAGACTCCGTGTGTTAGGATTTTGATACAACTTCTAGTGACATAGAATCAGCAGTCCTTTACCCTCTCCACCATCTGTCCTTCACTGATAACAATCCAAAGCTAAAGGACAGCCACACAGCCACTTCTCCATAGCCCACTTATACTTTACCCAGTCCTAAGAGGTGTGACAAGCACTTCAGCTAAGACTCCTTTCTCCCCTGTACTGCTTCTTGCTTGGCTTCAGGACTGTCAGCAGGCATTTGAGCAGAAGCAAAATGCAAATTTTCACCAAAAACCAGTTGTCAGCTGTCACGCCCTCCACACAGTGGATGTGTTACCACTGTTGTTTGCAAAACACTGCTGATGGTACCTCGAAGTGCTCTTTGATAACAACGGCATTCCCAATTTTTGTCTTGATTCCTTCAAAATCTCCAACGTCACTAAGGCAAATCCCGTACCACTGCAATTCAAAGAACAAAAGCAAAACGTTTAACACAGGACTGTGTCTGTCAGCAGTAAATGAAAATAAACCTCTGCACGCCACCACAGAACAGCCGCCGCCTCCACTAACGACAAGCAACAGGTATTTGTTATGAACAGCTCAGGGAGCATCAGAACAACTTGCTGATCTGCCCATGGGAGGGAATCAATGTCCTCTGCTTCCCTGAGGTGCCAACACAACTGACTGTGTGCTGTTACCTCTGTGCCTGTGAGAGAGGCAGCAGAGAGAGGAACAAAGCCAGAGCCTGAAGTGTTTTGAGTGAAACTACAAAGCTGTGGTTCCCAACAGCTGGCGAGGGCGGCGTGCGTACATCTGCTGAAACAGCACGACGGCGTTTGTTCTGGTTTCTGCTGGAAGAATGAAGGAACATGTCAGGTAAGTTCTTTGGCTTGGCTCACCTTGTGTGCCGCAGAATTGGTTTCCTTTTTCTCAAGGGCTTTTTTTGCATACTCAAGGGCGTCGTATGCCAGTTGTCTTTTCTCCTCTGCAGAAGTACTACTAAGCTGAGCCAGATCTCGCGATGCCCGCGCCAGCCGCCACAACAGCTCCGCATCATCGCTGATTATGAAAAGAGACACTGAAGTTTTGGAGCAATCGTGGAAACAAAGCAGGCAAAGCTTTCAGATCAGTCTGTCGATACACAGCTCGAAGGGGTGGTAAGACAACTGCATGTCATCCCTTACTCTACAGAACCCCAAGGTAGCAAGCAGCAGAGGAAAGCCCCCCGTTACTGACTGATGTTACCTTTGCTCTGCCATTCTGCTCTGTGAAACAAACATAGAGAACTTGGTTTTCTCAAAACAAGTGTCCCCCTGCCAAACGAAGTATGGTGTGTGCTACCCACAAATCAAGCCACTCTAAGTCTTACTATTTAACATATTGTTCTCAAGCACTGCATACAGTTTACTGTACTTTTAGCTAACTAGCATTTTAACTCTGGCTTGCTGTTTTGACAGACTTTAATATGAAATTTAAGTTTAGAAATTCATTCAGAGGTTCTGGCCACCTGGCTATAAAATTCCTCCACTGCCACTCCCATCCTCCCTCTCCCAACAGGAATAATGAAGTCAAAAAATACCATAAGCTGAAAACGTTTAGAAGCATCCATGAGACATTGCCAAGATCAGAGTAACATGAAAAGCCAGTTTCCTTCTCTGGAGTTAAACTTCAGTCCTGCTCTGCTTAGCACAGAACTAGCAGACTCCATTGTCAGCCAAGCTGTACAAATGTTAAGTACAGCGACTGGAGTCACTGCTCCTCACTGTACAATTGGTGTTGCTATACACCTAGTAGCAAGCTTGTATCTTGCTTATGACATGGCGTCCCTTGTAGAGACTGAGACCTTCATTTAACTGCCCAAGGCTTTATACTTGTGCCTCTGGCTTTCGTGTGAACACTTGTCTTCTCTCAGGAGTCCTCCAGAAGGGAGGTGCCTTGTCTCCTCTGAAAAATTAAGATTCCTCAGTCTGCAGTGCATTTTCTGGTTAGCAGATCAAGAGAGGTTCTTCTCCATCTCTACTCTGCCCTGGTGAGACCACATCTGGAGTATTGTGTCCAGTTCTGGGCTCCTCAGTTCAAGAGGGATGAGGAGCTGCTGGAGGGAGTCCAGCGTAGGGCAACAAGGATGATAAGAGAAGTGGAACACCTCCCTTATGAGGAGAGGTTAAGGGAGCTGGGTCTCTTTAGCTTGGAGAAGAGGAGACTGAGGGGTGACCTCATTAATGTCTATAAATATTTGAGGAGTGGGTGTCAGGAGGATAGAGCCAGGCTCTTCTCAATGTCATCTAGTGATAGGACGAGGGGCAATGGTTGTAAGCTGGAACACAGGAGGTTCCACATCAACCTGAGAAGGAGCTTCTTCCTAGCGGGGGTGACAGAGCACTGGAACAGGCTGCCCAGTGAGGTTGTGGAGTCTCCTTAAGTGGAGATGTTCAAGACCCTCCTGGATGTGTTCCTGTGTGACTTGTTCTAGGTGATCCTGCTGTGTCAGGGGGATTGGACTGGATGATCTTTTGAGGTCCCTTCCAATCCCTAATGAGTCTATGATTCTGCTTCCTTAACCACCTTGTCCCAGTTCACTTATTAATAATGTCACATTTTGTGCAGTTAGAATGTAACTACACAAGCAAAGAGGGTTTTTTTCAGACTTCAATCCTAACCTGAGATAAAGTAGAACAGCTGGTCATCAATGAAAAAGAAATGAAACAATACCTGAAAAACTTCCAATACCCAAGTGCTAAATGTTCAGAGTTCCTAGAAATGTGTAGACACATCACGTGTTTTTTAAGGATTCCTAAGGTAACAGATAAGCAGAAACCCCTTCTCTGCAGGACTGAATAACCTGAGTGCTAACCCCCACCTTCTACAACTAACCATCTTTTCTTAATTCATTTTCCCATTAGATGGTGAAAAGGTCAAGGGCCCTCCTCGACTTACACATGGGTGGAAGCAAGGTTCTGCAGCACGGTGCAGCGAGAGTATCACCTGAATAAGGACACAGAGGAGCACACAGAAGACGACACACCAATGTCTCAGTGCAAATACCTGTTTTTATGCTGCACCAGCAACTGATACAGTTTTTCAGTTTCTCCACTCCCGTACAGGTAGTCTGCTTGCTCAATCACTTCTTCCACTTAAGAAGGATTTGAAATCGTGGAAACAGAGCAATAAATTCCGCGTAATTAACACCAGACAGCATAAACAAAACAAAGAACAACAGCGTGCTTCCTTTTTTAAGCAATCATTCCAATCAGCTAAAGCCACAGCAGTTCTGAAGGAACTACATGTACAACAAACCAGGAAGAAAACCAGTGCTTTGTAGATACCGTTCTCATGGAACTACAAAACACCTTTTGGCAAAAGAACTTTCACTGGTTAATGGATTTAACATTCAAAAGCACCCCCCTAAATGCATCAGAAGCAATTTGTCTTCGTTTTTCTGAAAATGACAGGAAAAACAGAAGCATGAGAAAAAGTATGTCCAGGAAAGTAAGAGAAGAAGAGAACTAAGGAGTTCTGATAATAACAAAATCACTGCACTAGTGTAAGTACAGAATGTAAATATAATTAGAATAATGAAGAGAATAAAATATTCTTCATTCTCAGCATGGTCCCACAGTTTTGCCAGAGTGACTGCAGCCTGAGGGAGTCCCTTTATCTCACTCAACAAGCTAAAATGAAACATCCCTCAAAGTTTTCCTGAATTAAGCCTTTAAGATTTTCATGAACATAACTCCAAAACCTGCAGCTGATCTACTGAAACCTCTGTGTTCAAGATAGTAAAAACAAAAATAATCCTGAAAATCAAGACTGCTTTTTCTACAGTACAGTTTCTCTTCTAAGGACCCACTGTTCTTACGATACTGTAGTACTTTTTCTAGAAAATACTTTACACAGAATCACAGAACACTAGGGATTGGAAGGGACCTCGAAAGATCATCCAGTCCAATCCCCCTGCCACAGCAGGATGCCCCAGATCAAGCTGCACAGGAACATGTCCAGGGAGGCTCCAAACCTCTCCACAGAAGGAGACTCCGCAAACCCCCTGGGCAGCCGCTTCCAGTGCTCTGTCACCCTCACTGGGAATACAACTGACTTCCACAACTGGCTGAATATAACATATATAACTAACTATAATATGCACGAGGAGCATGGACAGCGTTCCAGAAATGGAAATACCAACCACCACTTAACCGCAGATTCCGGCATGAGAACAGATGGAACGAGGAGGAAAAAACACCTCAAGGGAAGCTGGTAGATGAGCCTACTGAAGTACACAACTGTACAGGAGAAGAACTACCTAACTGAAGAGATCACTCTTCTGCCAACACTAAAGCATGGAGCAGTAACCTTTTAGGTGGGAAACACTGATTTCTTACAGAACCTTGCACTGTGCTTTCAGACACTTCGGTGTTACTCCTATCTTTATGATCAAACTGCTAAGTCAAAACACAAACTACACCCTGACCTTTCAGAAAAAAGAACTGTATTTATAAACTTTCTTCTTTTCAAGCTATTACTGAACACAACAGTCATGTTTCACAGCAGCACAGTTTTACTTATGGAAGGCACTGAAGGCTGCTAAACAAAATTCCCCTCTGCAGCTTCAAAAGATCTCAGAATTTAAAACACTGAGGATTAGGAAAGGACTTTGGATAATTTTTAACTCTGCCATCTCTAAATATGGTCCAACAACTATTTCAAAGAGAACAGTCTGTGTGGACTTTGGATTTTACTGGTCAAGCACAGACTCACTGTACACCTGTGGTATCTCCTGCAGCATTAGATTTGGTTGAGAGACTCCCTGCTCCTCTACTAACACATCTAAATGCTCTGAGCTCAAACTTCTCAACACACTTCTCACCACGTTTTAAGTTTATCATCAGGCTTTTATTTCTTTACAAGTATTTGTCAGGTGTTTCTTTTTCACTCTCATTTTCACTGTATCTACTACTTGCCTTACACAGAAAACCCGCGTACTTTGCTTTTCTTGTCAATGTGGACACCACGGTCAAGTGACAGCACTAGAACAGGCAGGAGACAGTCTTTTTACCATGTGGCAGAGGAGTTTGGAGTCTGCAGCCTTTTAAGGTAATGTTAACTTTTCTTTCAGTGGTGACACTATCTTTATTCAGACTTTGAGAAGGATATTTCATCACTTGTTCTCTATTTTTGGTAGGTAAAGCAAGGCTATCATTCTCCTTTTTCAGTGTTAATAAACTGCACAGAATTTCTCTGTTTTGTTTGTGAAGCAATCTCAGTGTCACTCAGCTAGATTAAATGGGTGTCACACTGAAAACCTCAACTATGAATTCCAGAAATGGATTAAAGTTTGGTCTGTATTCCTCACTGAATCATCTCTTTTCTCAGTAAGAATTGCTCAAAGCTGTGCAACAAGTCAGGTAGCACACACCTTGTGTCTGTGTTATAGCCTAGACAGGCTGAACTTGGTCTAGGTGATCCTGCTGTGTCAGGGGGATTGGACAAGATTATCTTTCGAGGTCCCTTCCAGTCCCTAATGATTCGATGATCTGCTTTAAATGGCACCTGAGTCACCTGCTAAACTGCTGCAAGGCCACCCTAAACCTAAACCAAAGCCACCCTGCCATGTAAACAAACTGAGCAGTCTTAATGGGAAAAAAAAATCAAAGCATTAGACCATTTTCTTATGTAATTCTGGCACCAAACATTTTTTAACATTAGAATAACGTACATTCTCCAGGATTTCAAAATATTACCTCTGAAGCTTGCATGAACCTCAGTAAATCCAAAAAGCAGCTTGTGCACTTCATATGCCAAAAACGACCCTGCTGAAAACGCAGCTCCCCTGTGAAGGCTTTTTCTAAGCACCTGCATGGAATCATGACACACATCAATAAACACCGTCACCGAGGCATAAAAAGGTCTTTCTTCTAGTTAAAAGATTTTGCAAGTTAAAAACCTGAATAACTAAAAAGCACACATCACGAAGAGGGTACCATCGTTTAGAGCTATTTCAACAGAAACTTGCAACTACATTTCGAAATACGAACAAATACACCAGCAACATGGAGCAAACACACGCTCAGAGGCCAAAAATGCAAACTCATGTTTTCCAGACGAGCCCAGGGCTCCCTCCCGGCTCCGGCTCGAACAAACCAGCCCCTCGCCAGTCCTGCTATGCCTGAACCTCTGCGGCCGCTCCCTCCGGCCCCGGGAGACAAGTGGCGGCAGCGCCCAGCACCCCTGCAGTGGTGTCCGGGGTACCTGTGACCCGCCGGCCCCGCGCTGGGCAAGGGGCTGCCTCAGGACAAAGCGGCCCCACAGGCCGCCTCCCGCCTCCCGCCGGAGCCGCGTTCGCAGGGCAGCGGGGCCGCGCCGCAGGGCCCGCGCCAGCAGCGCCATCACCGCGCCAGCACGCGGACCGGTCCGTTCCCCAGCGCTCCCCGGGGCGGGAATGCTACGGCCGCACGTTCCGCCTACAGCACGTTCCGCCGCCGGGCGAGGCTGCGGGGTCACGGCGGGATAGGGCTCTGCACATGCGCCCGTCGCCGGGGCGGCCCGGGGTGGGGTGCGGCGTCTTAGTGCGTGTGAGGCCGGCCTGCTACTCGTAGCCCGTAGCGTCCCCGCCAGCCCTGGCAGGTGCGAGGAGCTCTGGGGCTGTGGGCCAGGATTGCAGGGGGCCCGCGGTGTTCCGGGTCTGCTCCGCTGTCTGGGGCGGGACGGGACGGGACGGGACGTCGTCCCCGGGCGAGGCAGAGCCTTGGGGCCTGGGGAGGCGGTCCGTCACCCTTCTGGGCCTCAGCACAGGCCCTCCGGCCGAGCGGCCCGTTCGCTCCCAGCACCGGGAGGCCGGGGCTGGGCCGCAGGGCGGCAGGGTTCGGGACCGGGAGGCCAGGCAGGGCCAGGGCGGCGGCCGCTCTCGCCGCCTCCTGTGGTGAAACAGCCCCCGCGGTGCTGGCCGCTGCCTGCGGGAGCGGACGTGGTTCCCCAGAGATTCCGGCGGCACGTTAGTCACCCCTCAGGTCCCGGAGCTGGGTGCAGGCGAAGCCAGGGCTGCGGGTGTCTGTACTGGCGTAAAGTGGCTTTGCAACGCGCCCTCCTCACCGTGGGGAAAGGAGACTGCAGCCACCATCGATCCTGAAAAACCAGCCTGCGGTTTGTTTTTCCCGAGCTGTTGTTGTTAGTGATGTTGGGATTTGTTACTTTATTTTGCAGCACATAAGTGTCAGACAAGCGTTAGCTCATCTGCGTAGTCTCATAATTTATCTTTAAGGGAGGAGAAGTTCTTCACTTCTACAGCATCTCTTCTGAGTGTGTTCCAGTATCCTCGAGGTAAGATGCATCTCTCCGCCTCCCAGACTTCACGTTTTTGTTCTTGGGAGTGCTATGTCCGTGAAAGTTCAAGTTATTACTGTGATAATACAAAAAAGTGTATTTAGAGTAAAGTTTAATCCTAGTTCATTAGTTTTCAATAGAATTTTTAAACTTTTGTGTGTTTGTGAAGGTGCCAAGTTTCAAAGGATACGCTGAATATCAACTTTTATTGAGGGGGGAAGTACAAGCGAGATGGATCTTTAGAGGAGCAAGGTGAACCTGGTGTAGGTCCCTCTGTTCTGTTTTCGTAACAGTAATTTTTTTCCCCTGTAAGTGTGTTTCTGTTTAAATACCTTGAGATTACTCTGCACAAATTCATTATATCTGACTGTTAGATTAATTTTAGTTCAGCTGTTGAAAGCAAAAGTCCCTTTCTCCTAGACTGAATTATAAAGCTCTTGTTAAATGTCAGCTGCCAGAGTTTCAGGGTAGCAGTTCAGCCTTGTCCTGTGCCCAAACCCATTAATGTTTCTCCAGAACGTAAGGCTTGAGGGATCCTGTAGTAGATGTTCTGTACAAATGACACCAAAGATCCTTCTTATAGGGGTAATAACCCTAAAAGAATCAATTTTAGATAGGTGAACATTACTTGGGCTGAAATTTAAGTTGTTTCTCATTCTGATTTAGAATCAAATGCTCTCTTTACTATTGTTTCCATTAGGGGAAAAAACCTTAGAGGATAAAGTTAAGTAGGATATATTTTTCTCCTTACTTGTTTTGTTTTGTTTTCAGTGAAAGGGTGCTCTTCCAGCCTATGCTGGATCATAATACCTGATCAATTTGTAGGTATTGGTTCATGTTAAACCTCAACAAGTTAACTTGTATTCTTGAATCTGTTGTGCTAAGAATAACGATGGCCCTTTCTACCATCGCATTTGAAGTTGTCGTGTGGCTTGTGGAAACCAGTAAACAGGAAGAATAATTATGGTGCATCTTACTGTTTTATGTGTAATTTCTTTGGTTTACCTTTAACATTGCTTTAGATAAGATGCTGTTGCTTAGGGATTTAGAGATTATATTATTAGGCATTTGTAGGATTTCAGACTGTAGGAGTTTTGGGGCTGGGTTGTTGGGGTGAGCTTCTGTTTAAGAAGTAATGTTGAAAATTTGGATCACTTGCTTCAAACTTTAATCTGAGTTTGAAAGAAGGATGCGTCCTGTAGGCACTTTCCATCGCGTAGCTGTATCAAGCGCTCATGTTCACTTGGTGCTTGATGCGAGTGACAAAGCCAGACAAATTGTTTGTAGATGTTGCAACATGCTCTTGGTGCTTCTGGCATCCAGAGGGTTATTACGAAGCCCTTGTGACTAGCAGATGTGCTAATCTGATGGCTCCCAGCAGCAGGGTGATTGCTGTGTGCGGTGCAGCCTCCTTGGCTGCAGGAAGCTATGAAATGGAAGGTGTCTTTTTTGGGTCCAGAGTTGTTTAACATCTTTGTTGATGACATGTACAGTGGCATTGAGCACACCCTCAGCAAGTTTGCTGAGGATACCAAGCTCTGTGGTGGTTGACAGGCTGCAGGGAAGGGTGGCCATGCTGGGGGCCTGGACAGGCTAGAGAACTGGGCCCATGCAAACTGCATGAGGCTCAGCAAGTCCAAGTGCAGGATTCTATCTCTGGTGTGGGGCAGCCCCGAAGCACAGACACATGCTGGGTGGTGGATAGATTGAGAGCAGCCCTAAGGAGAAGCGCTTCGGTGGTGTTAGTAGGTAGAAGCTCAACGTGAGCTGATTGTGTGGTGAGGACAGCCCAGAAGGCCAACTGTATCCTGGGCTGGATCAAAAGAAGTGTCACCAGCAGTTCAGGAGAGGTGGTTCTGCCCCTCTACTCTGGAGAGACCTCACCTGTAGTCCTGCATCCAGTTCTGGAGTCCCCAGGTACGAGAAGGACATGGAACTATTGGAATGAGTCCACAGGAGGGCACAGGAATTACGAGAGGCATGGAGCACCTCTCCTATGAGGACAGGCTGAGGAGGTTGGGGCTCTTAAGGTTGGAGAAGGCTCCAGGATTACTTTCTAGTAATCTTCAGTCTGTGAAGGGGCTCTGGGAAAGTTGGAGAGGGGCTTTTCTACAAGAGACTCTAGTGATAGGAGAAGTGGGGTGGTTTCAAGGCAAGATTTAGATTGAATGTTAGGAAGAAATGCATCACTGAGGAGTGCTGAGGCCCTGAAACAGGTTGCCTAGAGAAGTTGTGGCTGCTCCATCCCTGGAAGTGTTCAGGTTGGGTGTGGCTCTGTGGCAGGGGGCTTGAGTCTGGTTGATCTTTCAGCTCCCTTCTAACCTAAACCATTCTGTGATTCTGTGAAATACATCTGAGCTACTGTGATTCTCAGTTTCAAGGTAGCATTATCATCAGCTTGGAGGTTGTTATTGGTTAACCTGAGATACGAAATGATATTATGGAGTAGTGTTTTCTTAGGTCTTCCTTAGGCAGCTGCTAAAGGTAGGAAAGTCTTGGTTTCTTACAGCAGAAGTCACTGAGAATTTGCAAGCCAGTGATTCTGGTCCACTTGGTTTTGAAAGAGCAAATGAATCAGTCAGAGGTGGTAATCTAATCTTTGTTCCTAAAACCTTAAAGAGCTTTTCTTGCTTGACTTTTTAGATCTCTAATTTGTACTGTCCTTTGTTCTCTAACAAAGGCTCTGAGTTTCCCATAGGTAGCGTTTACAGTCCTGCTGTGTGTCAGGGACACACAAAACAGCAGGACAGGTTGGTTATTTTAAGAGGAGGTGCATCTGATCATATAGCTCGTGTTACTCATTGATACACAGTAATAACAGTTCTTGGGTGTAATGTCATTTCATGTTTTAGTGCTTTGTTGAAGCTTTAGCCCTGAGTTTAGAAGCCCAGAGGCAGACCTCTGAAGTTCTGTACCACAAAACTCAGTTCTAACAGCTGGCATTTCCAACAGTGAAATGTCATAACGTGCCAGAGCTGAAATGGACTGTAGAAGGATTAGGCTAAAACATGTGATTACTTGCATCTTGTTTCTGTAATTAAACACAAAAAGTTGTCAGATACACATTTTTCTTTCTTCTGGATAATTTTAATTATATATAGAGTCAGGGAGTGGCTCTTGTCAGAGGAATTGCTTTGAGGAATGTGTGATTTAAGATACCATTCAAATTGCAGAGTTGATATTTTTCAGTAAACTAATTAATATAAAAATATTCTGATAAAAGAGGAGTCAGGAGATATTTTCTTAATCTTCATGTACAAGACACAATATTACCTGTTGTGATTTAGCCCAGTTAGATCAAGACATCATCTAAAATACTTCAAATACTTTTGTTTGAGAAGAGTGCTTGGAAGAGCCCTCAGCATTAAGGATGTGTGTATGCAGGAATAAAAAAGTCAACAGAAGGACATTTAGAAATGCCATTTCCTAAATCATCTTATGCATAGGCATCCTAGAAGGCAAAGTAATAGTTTTTAGTCTGTGCAGTGGGTGGTTTGTTTTTTTTAAAATAGAAATTTAAACGTGGTCTTTGGCACTGTAACTTAATGGTAAGTTTTAGTGTATGTATCAGAAGTATTGGCAGAGAGTTGCCTGACTTGTTACACCAGTGCATACCCATCCAGAAGATAAATATTTGGATTGCCAGAGTATGAAGAAGCTTATATGATTCATTTCCCGTAGTGAAAACAAATTCTATCTTCTCATACACTCATATGCCTCATATTTCTTAAATACTAGCATTATCCCACAGTCTTCTGTGGTCATTAGTGTTTTATCAGTTGTTTAATTAGAGTGCACGAAGGAATTTTATCACTTAAATGGTTAATAAGATATAGTTTACACTTCCCAACCATCGGGATTTTTCAATTTGGGATTACTATGAGCTGCTTCTCTTATTCTAGTGGTCAGCACATCAGGTAGTGCCATGGGACAATTTTATCAGCTCTGTTGCCTTTAAAGAAAGAGCAAAAAGGGATCCAGAAATCAGAGTTATAGGCATAATTTTTTTTTCTTAGAAATTTCTAAATGCAGTGATGAAATGAGGTTATGAAATCATCTTAGAATCATAAAATGGTTTGGATTGGAAGGGACCTCGGAGATCATCTAGTTCTATTCCCCTACCATGGACAGTTAAACCTCTCACCAGACTGGGTTGCACTGAGCCCTGCCCAGCTAGGATGTGTCCTAGCCTGGACACATCCGGGGATGGAGCTGCCACAACCTCCCAGGGCAGCCTGTTCCAGTGCCTCAGCACCCTCACAGGGAGGAATTTCTTCCTACCATCTAATCTGAATCTCCTTGTGTGTTTGTGGTTGGGATTGCCCCAATCCAGATGCAGGACTCTGCACTTGGACTTGCTGCACCTCATGTAGGTTGCATAGACCAAGTCCTCAAGCCTGTCCACGTCACTGTGGATGGCCTCTGTTCCCTTCAGCATGTCCAACCACCCCACAGAGGCTTCAGCTTTACAGACTGTCTGAATATTTGATTATTTTCCATGTTTTCTTCTGCCCAGGTTTTTTGGAAACACTTAATAATCTTGAAAGGATTGGAGCACTGCCTTATTTAGTCTGACATACAGAACACACAGAATTCTGGAGGGTAGTGCATGGCTATAAGATTAACTGATCAGTAAAAGGCTGAGTTAGGATGTTCTGAAATGTTTCTCCAGCTTGTTCTGTGTCCGTGTGGGATCTGGGCCTGAATTTCTGGTCTGTTGTGATTCACAGGAACTAGGAAATGTTTTGTGACACTGAACAGGTTTGAGGTCTGTGTGTCTCCTCGTGGGTGCGTGTTTCTGCTTTGGGAGACACCCGTGGTCATGCATGTGCTGTTCTGCTCTGAGAGAGTATCTGGGAAAGCCTGTACCCTCCTCTGGTACTGCAGCGTTGACAGGATTGATGCATTTGACAACTCCCAAGTGTGGTGTTAAATTACCCTGATAATAGCTCTGTTCCTTTCCAGGTGGGATGCAATGTTTACAGTTTCTCTCAAACAGCAGACATGCTGTAGGTTAATAGTTTCACACCACTTATCTTCAATAGACTCATCGGTGCAAGTGGAACTGCAAGTCAGGGCTAGTCCTTGACTTTGAGTTTTGCTTTGATAACGACTGCTCAAGCAGAAGGACTTGTAGTATTCTTGAACTATTCATGCTCAAGCGGCCTAGATACGGCACAGGATGAGGAACAAGAGTCTCTTCTGGTGGCATCACTGCAATCCAGTCTGGTCACAAGTTCTGCTGTACGGTTTATGCGGTGATTTTCAGTCTTCTCTCGAGAATTATCGAGCTTTAAAAAACCCCACTGATTTGGTTCTGAGGTCATAAAAGCTATTCTAATAAAAATTACTGTGGAGCTGTCATCTGGCCCCATTCTCATGTGCTGTCTGACAGACAATTGCATCAAGCCTTCACAAAAAGACTGACTCTGATCCATGGGGATGTTTATCCTCTTTAGGAATCCTACTGCCCACCTCCCAAACCTGTTTTGAAAGTTTTCAGCTAACAGAGGCTTTCAGACGTGAGAAAAATTGGGTGGAGCTAGAGTTTTTTCCTATTGTGTAGGATTTGTGCAGCATACACAGAGCTCCAGCAGCTACTGGTTGCTGAAAGGCTTTGAGGTCACACGTGGAAAGGATTTTGAGTCTCCTCTGCAAGTCCTGCAGAGACTGCATTGTTGCAAGTCCCAAGATTCACTACTATAGGTATTCTTTTGGGTTAACAAGATATGTCTTCTTACCAGTCAGTGTTTTACTAACTTTTAATGTCTATAATATTAGCAAAAATCAGACTGGGTAGAATTATTTACTATAAAATGCCAAAGTGTTACAGTTTTAAGGAGAATTAGGATGATTTCATTTGTTTTCAAGAAAAATAGCAAGCCTCTTTCTTGAGATGCATTAGAACTGCTACAGATTTCTTCAACCCTTTCTACAAATACTGTTTCCTCGTATACTCAGAAGCTCTGAGGAAGACGCCTTGAATTGTGTTTCATCTTGGGTTTTACAAAACTTCAAGTGGAAAAGGTTAAAGAACCAGCTAAGGATTTGGGAAGTTTTGCTTTTGTATCTGGGTTTCGAGTTGGATAAATGTCTGTTCTTGTTACAAGTTGTCTTTTCTCTAGTATGGACAAAATAATTACGTCTCAAGTGTTTGCATTTCAGGCAAGGGAAGCAGCTTCTTCATTCTTCCTTTCTCTGTGCATGAAACAATACTTCTAGCACAACACCTCTTGTTGCTAAATCTGCCCTTTTCTCCCATCAGGTGCATAGTGGGAGAGTGAATGAGATGTGAAGGGGTAGAGCAAGTAACAGTTGGCATATTCATCTGAAAAGGTACTTGTGACATCAGAAAAGCGGGGCATGGACACACACACAGACATAGGCTAAGCAGAAAAGCTGACCACATGATGAGGTTGGCTGAATGCCATTGATTTACCAGTGACTTTGGAAATGTTACTTTATCGAAAGAAGTTTTGCTACAGGTCCTTTTTGGGGACTTGTAGTAGTAAGGAGGGAGATTCAGGGAAGTTAGAGCAAGAAAATTGTGACTGTTTTGAGAAATGTCTCAGTTGAAGTTTGAATTCTGTTGAATGTCATTTGCTTGCTGTTGTGGCAGCAGTGGGTGTTAGGACATCATTTTGTCAACGCAAAGTTGGGCTTTTTTCTTGGAACGGCCGTTAAGGAGTCCTGCACTGGTCAGCACTGGATTCTGTGGGCAAATTCACTGACTGTTAATGGGCTGCTAGGAAAGTCATAGGGAATGTATAAAATGAGGAACAGGAAGAAAGAGTAGACTGCTTTATAGAGGTTTAAACCAGTAAAGGTAGTGGTTTAAAAACAATTTAAATACTTAGAGCATCACTTTCCTCCCCTTCGAGGGCAGTGACTAAAAGAGGGAGGTGCAGTATTGCCATGACTCTGATGTGCTTATTAAAAAAATGCATGTGCATGGATGTTTAAGTGCTTCCTTTATGGATAATTTATCTTTAGTTCAGTCTTCTAAAGGCCCATCACGATAGCAAAGCGGAGATGGAGAGGCATCAGGAAAATTCCATCAGACTACAGTGCTTTCTGTCTCCTGCTTTCAGTGCATCGTTCCTCTTTGCCGTGTTCCTTTCCCGTTTTGGCTCTGTAAAAGGTTGCTTTCATCAGAAGTTGTATTAATGCAGTGAAAGGAAGGGAGATGGGTTGGGTTAAGTAGTTTCATGTCTCTAACTACACTGCATGTGTAGGATGCAGGTGTGCTGGGTAGATAAAAGCAAGATGCCTGTCCTTCCTTATTCAGTTCAGGCTCAGCATCTTGTGTGCTCTCTAGATAAGAGGATCGAGACCTCTAGATAGTGTCTGTGGACTTCTTGTGGAGGTGAAGAACCTGAAGCTAAAGAGCCTTAGGAACTTCCCCAAGATACGCTTCTTGTGGACAGATTTGAAAGCTTTAGTCTGAGTCAAAAGGCAATTGTACTGTAGAGTCTCACCTCCCCAAGAGGTGTTGAAAATAATCCACTGTATTCCTAAAGAGTGTAATTATAGACATTTGTTAGCTTTATATAGACTGTATCTGCTGCTCGTGCCCAATTAAAATTGCAAATGCACATTATCCCAGCATGGGATTCATAACTGGTAATTAAGTTGTTTCTGTGGGTTTGTTATACGTGCAGCTCTCCCAGTTCCAGTGGAGAATGACTAAGGTGAATAAGAGGAAATGAGAGAAAGCTTTCAGTTGTTCTTTTTCTAAATGAACCTCCTGAAATGGCACTTCCTCCTAAATCTCAGTTGTTCCTTGACTTCAGTTATTCATCTCTATTACTAAAAATTGTAATTGTTTATGAAGATCTACTAGAGCAAGATCACCTGTTACTGTTACCCACTTAAACTCCTTCTGCGGTCCTGCCATGTTCATGGCTTCAGCATTTTGTTCCAAAGCTTTGATGGGGGAGTAGAGAATGATATCTTTGGTTTTGTTTACTGAGTTAGCATTAATGTCTGTATGATCAGATACTGGCATTCGTGTGTGCTTTACAAGATGTGCATTAACACTTGCAAAGTGTTGTAGTGAGCAGTTCCAAGCTCCGTGCTTTCTTCGTGGTGCATCCTGTTTTCCACTCCTCAAGTGTTTTAAAGCCTGACCTTGTTAGTCACCAAGAGTGTGACTAACACTGTGAAGCTGGTACATCACAAGCCTCAACATTTGCATTTGAAGCCTCAAGTCTCACTCCTGACAAGCTTAATAATTCTAATGAGCCCTCAGAAAACTGATGCATTAAGGCAATCCCATTGCTTGCTTCTCAATCCATTTTGAAAGTAACGACCTCCGCTGCTTTCTAGCTTCGCAGATGGCGGCTCAGTGTGTTACAAAGGTGGAGCTGACTGTTGCCTGCACCAATCTCTTGGATAAAGATGTTGGTTCCAAGTCAGACCCGCTGTGTGTGCTTCTCCAGAACACAAGTGGTCAGCAGTGGTATGAGGTACAGTGGCATGCTTTTCATGAATCTCCTAAAAATATGGTCAACCTTGTTAGACCTTTTAAAATACTGGAGTGTATGAGATCATTAAAATAATTCTGAATCCCTTTCATTAGACTAATGTCTACAATAGTTACACAGGTACTTTAAGCCTTTTCTAATAAATACTTATGAATTCTAATAAATACTTAACACCTGTCTGAGTTTTAGCCCTGTTCCTGCAGCCGTGTGGAGACCAGCATAAGCATTCTGAGTGCCTAAATGTGCTTTTATAAATACAGTACTACAAAACTAGGGTCTCCTCCTGGATTTGGCAAAGTACCATTTGTATATTGGTTTTCCCTGTGCAGAAATAGATAGTCCTTAATGGGAGCAGAGGAAAATGGGTCCTTAAATGTGTTCAGCATATGTCCAGCAGAAGGTTTTGTAGCATTATGCGGTTATTGAAATTTGGTGAAAGGTTTGTAGGAAGATCTGGCTTTATAGTTAGAAGAATTTTAGAAGTCTTTAGTAAAATTATATATATATATATATGTTATGTTACCTAATATGTATTTATAGTTAAGATATAAAATATCTTTTTAACTGCAGGTTGATCGCACAGAAAAAGTTAAGAATTCCTTGAACCCAAAGTTTTCCAAGAAATTCCTAATTGATTACTATTTTGAGCTTGTTCAGAAACTTAAATTTGGAATATATGACATTGATAACAAAACCTTTGATCTGAGTGACGATGACTTCTTAGGAGAATTTGAATGTACACTGGGACAAGTAAGTATGCACATGATTTCCCTTAGAATTAGAAAATATAAATCGGTGCAAATCATTAACAACTTTTACCTTAATTGCTGTTTTCTTGTGTACTTGGGGCACTTCTACTGAATAACAGAATTGTTGGAATTGGAAGGGACCTCAAGAGATCATTAATCCAACCTAGCTGCCAAAGCAGGACTGCCTAAGACACATTGCACAGGGCTGCATCCTGACTCCACCACCACCCTGGGCAGCCTGTTCCAGGGCTTTGTGAATCGCACTTCCTTATTTCTTCCTTTTATTGAAAACAGTCTGGCACTGTCCTCTCTGCAGTTCAAGTACTTACAGGTGTGGATCAAGTCCCCTCTCATTCTTCTCAAGGCTAAATAGTCCCAGCAATCTCAACCTTGCCTAGCGAGAGAAACGCCTCGCGCCCCCAGTCATCTTTGTTGCCCTCTGCTGAACTCTCTCCACTAGTTCCCTAGCTGACTAGGGAACTGTAAATGAATTAGGTTCCCTTTGGTTGTTTTTGCAAGCCTGAGTTCAGTGTATATACTTTTTTTTTGCAAAAGGTCCAGAGGTGAATGTGCCCTAAAGTGGTTTATAGGATTGTGACAACTTGCTGTCTCGAAGTAAAGTGGACTGTCAGTGACCACAAAATAGTTATTTACTTGAATATGGAAATTCTTATGCTCCATCAAAAGAGAATTGGTGTACAGCAACATAAGAATGTCCAAAAGGGCTATGTTAACCTTGTAATTTGCTTTCCACTCAAAGCAAGTGGTGATTCTGTGCCTGCCTACTGTTCATTTCACTCCCATTTCCATGCATATCCTGCCATTGGTGCTGTCACTATCAGGAAGCTTGTTTTTAACTCGTTCTTTCTAGTAAGTCCTTCAGACACTTCTCAAGATTATTTTAGGGATTTGTCCTTCCCTGTGTCTTAAATCTTTGAAGTGCCTTTTGACGGAGACGTTGTGAAATAAAATTCAATAACAATTGAAAAATTAAACATTCTGAAAGTAAAGAAGGGTCTGTATAATGAACAGACACACTGCTGAGAAAGTATTGCGTGAAGAGGGGGAAAAACAACAGCTGGAAACCAAGCGAGGGAGGCTGATGTTTGTGACAAATGCTGTTTATAAATCTACTGAAGTCATCTATCAGTTGTGGCTTGTGCGGTTGATGTGTATGAAAATCACAGAATCACAAAACAGTAGGGATTGGAAGGGACCTTGAAAGATCATCCAGTCCAATCCCCCTGACACAGCAGGATCACCTAGACCAAGTCACACAGAAACACATGCAGGCGAGTTTTAAACGTCTCCAGTGAAGGAGACTCCACAACCTCCCTGGGCAGCCTGTTCCAGTGTTCTGGCACCCTCACTGGGAAGAAGATCCTTCTCGTATTAATGTGGAAACTCCACTGTTCCAGCTCACAACCATTGTCCTTTGTCCTATCATTAGACAACACTGAGAAGAGCCTGCCTATATCCTCCTGACACCCACCCTTCACATATTTATAGACATGAATGAGGTCACCCCTGTCTCCTCTTGTTCAAGCTCAAGAGACCCAGCTCCCTCAGCCTTTCCTCATAAGGGAGGTGCTCCACTTCCTTCATTGTCCTCGTTGCTCTACACTGGACTCCCTCCAGCAACATCGTGTTCTTCCTGAACTGAGGGGCTCAGAACTGGGCACAATACTCCATATGTGGTCTCACCAGGGTAGAGTAGAGAGGGAGAACATCGATGTGTTCTTGCCCAGATGCAAGACTCTACACTTACCCTTGTTACAGTTCATTAAATTTCTGCCTGCCCAGCTCTCCAGCCTGTCCAGGTCTCGCTGAATGGCAGCACAGCCTGCTGGGGTGTTGGCGACACCACCCAGCTTTGTGTCATCAGCAAACTTGCTGACAGTGCACCCTATTCCCTCATCCAAGTCATCAGTGAATAGATTGAACAGCACTGGTCCCAGTACTGACCCTTGTGGGACTCCACTAGGTACAGGCCTCCAACCAGACTCTGTCCCATTGACCCTAAGAAGAGTTCAAGGTTTGGAATTAAGCTGTCATCTTTTGTGCACAGCATTACTAGAAAACATATTTCGTGTTGCTCCTGAAACTCTGCACATGTTCATTCCCTTACGTATTTTAAAATCATTGACGGTATCAAGTATTACCTATTTATTTGTAGGAGGTCCTGGGAAGTATATATAACACTTATTTTCATGATCAAGGAAAAATTCCTAAAGTGATAATACCTCACTATCTCATTCTTGGAAAAGTATTAAATTGCACTAATGATACTCAAATTTTGTCTTGGCAGATAGTTTCTAGCAGGACTGTAACAAAACCATTGGTACTTAAAAATGGCAGACCTGCTGGAAGAGGAAGTATTACGGTAAGTTCATTAAGACAAACCTATTCAGTGTTCAGTTTTGTAGTTAGTTAGTGGTTTGAACACAACGTGTCTAATCTACAGTGCTGTAAAAAGTGTCTTAGAGCTTTTTTTTTAACTAGTATTTCTCATCAAAAAGAGAGCAGCCCCCCTTCTGCATCTACAAGTCTCCATCCAAATCATAAGGGTATCTGAGGTGCTGCTTTGGGCAGTACCTTTAATTTCAGTGAATATTAGTGCCAATACAAATTGTTCCTCCCTCTTTCCACCCCATTTTTTAATACATCATCTGTGAGCAAACGATACCTTTTGTGATCCTGTCATAGGAATGTGAGTGTGAGAGAACTACATGGTTCTTCAGTACGTAAGAAGCATTTTATTTTGTTTCCCCGTCCAGATTACAGCAGAAGAAGTGAAGGATAACAGGGTGGTTGTGCTTGAAGTAGAAGCAAGAAAACTGGACAATAAGGTACTTCAGCTATTTCTTTGAAGCATTGAAGTGAGAATCCTGTCAAAACAGGAAATATTAAAATGTTTGTTCTTTTTTTGTGAAATAATTAAATCCATTAAGATTTTTCTTAAACTAGAAAAGAAATGGAAGAAAGATTGCTTCAAAGTAACTGATTGAAATCCTTAATTCAACTGTCGTCGCAGCACTTACTAGTGCAAGTGCTCTTTTCCTCGAGCAGTCTGTGAACACTGTGGAACTTACAGTCTAAACTGATGGACACACCACATTTTCTTCCTCTCTTTCACAGGGTGTAGTATAATCAGGCTTGTATTTCTTCTTATAAAACTATTGTTCCCTGGACGTTTTGTTATCTTTGTGTTAATCTAAGAGTGTTAGCCTAAGTGCCCCTAGTAATTAGTGACATTTGTGCTGTAGGCTGTTCTGGGATAATTGTATGTTCTTTAAATGCAGGATTTTTTTGGAAAGTCAGATCCTTATCTGGAATTCCACAAGCAGACTGGAGATGGAAACTGGGTGATGGTTCACAGAACAGAGGTAGGACATGCTGCACGTTCACACAGGGACGTTTCTCCTTGTGTTACTCTGAGGGTAGGACTTGAGCATTCCTGTTCTGTGCTGTTTGTAGGTCAGTGTGACATAGCTGTTCTTCTGACCAGTGAAAGGAGTTACCCCAAGTGCTTGCATAGCAAGGGCAGTACAGGGGTAATGCTGAGTGATGAGAATGTACTGGAGCAACAGCAGCCTTCCACCCAGGAGTGGGTGCGTGGGTCCCATGGCAGCGACTGACAGGGCAGGAGTAGGTTCAGCATGTCTCGTGTAGTGGGAGCTCAGGCCCTTGAGGGGTGCTGTGTGCATTTGAAGGGGTGACTCTTTGAAGCATGGGTGTATAAGTCCTTTTTGTGCCAGAGTTACAGCAGTAGTTTCTCTCCAGCAGTTGTGCATAAAATGTATATTTTCCTTAAGGATTTTGCTCATTTTCAGTTTCAATAATGAATTCAGAATTTGCTCTTCCAGCCCAGAGCTTGGCTGCAGGTTTCATTTTTTATGTTACAGAACATAAAAACCTTTTTATTTTTGTTATTTACTGTTTTCATTTTCAAAAGAGAGATTTCTTTCTCTGCATGCTTGCAGTGCTGGAAGTGTAAGTATTGCAATTGTCAGTGAAGTGTTGTTTGTTGTGTGGGGTTTCTTGTGCTCTCAAGGACCATTCTTCCGTGTGTTGGGTATGTTACAGATACTTTCTAGTTGATAAAATCTGAAGGTTTTTCAGTGTTTTCCAAATACCACTTAATAATGTTCAGCTTTTATCCTCGTGCACTGCTTCTGCTTAACTATACCATGGATTTCTTGAGAGAGTATCTCCATAAGCTGTTTGTCTTTATGTGTGGATATGTGTGTGGATGTGCTTATGAAACAAAAAGTCAGTATTCCTGTAGACAGATTTTAATTCTTGCAGTTTTGTAGTGGAATGACGTTCTAGATCACAGGACAGCTTTGAAAAATGTGGTGTTGAAAGATCCCACTTCTTCTGGACAGTGGCACTGCATGTAATAATGTTTGGGGGTTGTGTTGGGTTGGTGTTGATCGATGTTTGGGTTGTGTATTTCCCCTCTTGTTCCACCCAGAGTGATTTAGCAGTGATTGAGTGAGGACGTCGCTGGGGGAATGGTTTTACAAGAACAAAGATTGTGAGGTGGGAGTGTGAAGGAGGGTCCTGGGAAGAAGGAGTGGAGAGGGGAAGGCAGACACCATTCTGACGCAGTGTTTTGGAGCTGCAGCGCATCCCCTTTTCAGCTTGGCGTTTCGCCCTCACATCCTCAGNTCTGGGAAGAAGGAGTGGAGAGGGGAAGGCAGTGTTTTGGAGCTGCAGCGCATCTCCTTTTCAGCTTGGCGTTTCGCCCTCACATCCTCAGCTGCCTGAGTGCCTGGACTCTGTTTTGGCTTCGGTTTTTCCTCTGAGCTCTACTCGGGGACTGCAACCTTCCTGCTGGCCCCAGTTGCTCTGGGACCATGCCTGTCTGTGCCGGTCACCCCACCCAGCACTTTGCCACCGCTGCCGGCCTGGCAGCTATCGAGACAGCAGCTTGGTTGTATTGGTTCTTTGTACACTGGTTCTTACTCGTAGACTCTTTCCTCACATTATCCATCTTATTTTTGCACGTTGAAGCTACAGTATTTCATTCCAGTCACCTGAACTTTCTTACTTTAAAATTCTCCTATTAAAAAGGGTCTGCCCTGTGGGGTGTTCTGCCTTTGGCCCTAGAACCAGGACAGGGGTTTTGTGTCATACATTAGAATTTGGATTACAGGAAGTGATTGACAGCAGTGGAGTCAAGTACTTTGCTTATGAGAATCAAGTCAGGAAGGTACGAGCTGCTACAATGACTGCTTTCCACTCCCGTGAGCAAGACTATAGTATGGCTTATCTTTTTTTTTTTTTGTTTTAAACAGGTTATTAAAAACAACTTGAATCCTGTGTGGAGGCCCTTTAAAATCTCTCTCAATTCTCTGTGTTACAGTGACATGGATAAGTCAATCAAGGTAATGTATACGAAATACATGAGTGACTTGATGCAGTCTGGACATTGGAATGTGGTGTAAATGGAAGAGGTGTTGTTCTGCTTTGTTCCACGCTGTGGGTCTTGTAATGCTTTGTTACTGATGCAGCAAGCAATACTAATGAAGTTCTTAATGCTATTAATTACCCTTACTATACTAGCCGAGATAACAGAAAGTCAGCTAAACTTGTGAAGTGGTAGCTCTGCCAGGACTGGTCTTTAATTGTTTCTATTTTTAAATCTTATCTTGTATAAATTATGTTTAACTTCTGAATGCTTGTCTTCAGGAATTCCCTGTAGGGCTGGAACTGAGGCTAAACAGCCAATGTAAATGCCATTTATAAGCCATAATGAACATGTTAGGAACACGATCTCTCAGCATTTAGGAAAAAATAACCATCAAGCACAAAAGCCCAAATAAAACAAACCACTGTGCTTGCTGGTTTTCCTCTGGGAAGGAAAAATGAGAGCATGATCTGCATGTGACAGGTATTAGTCACATGGCTTGAGGCAGTCCTGGAAAACGCTTAACAGCCACAGGGATCTGGGTGCTGGAAGCGCTCGGGCGCATTGAAATAGAGACTTGGAGAGCAGGCTAATGAACAACCCCAGAACCTCGTTCCCTTCCTGCCTCTCTGGTTTTTCCCATCTCATTCCTTTCTGCTTTCTTTTTCCCAGAATAGCTGTGATAACTCCTACATTTAGACTATCTGAAGAATTTACTTTCTTTGCCTGTTCTACTTTCTGTTGTATCCTAAAAGGTGTAATCTTATTGTAAACCAATTGCATGTAGTTCAGTGAATGAATTTGTTTCAAGTAGACTTATACAAATATATTAATTTTTTCCTGTGCAAATTGTGGATTCAAATTTTGAAGAAAAATTTCTACGAGATATGGAGATAGATTTACTTTGCTGTATCTGAACATAACTAGCAGTATTTAAAATCTAGTCCTCTAAGCCAGTAACTATACACTGTTGCTACATGGGTCTAACAGTTCAACTGAAACACAACATACCGTTGTCATCTTTAATTTGTTGGCCATAGACTACTGTATGGGACAAAACAAAGTACCACGGTGTTTCTGACAGTTGTCAAGAGAAGTACAGGGTACGGATACAATGTGGGCCAGCCAGGCATTTGAGCTCATCTTCTGCATCCCGGAGAGAACCCTGAGTCAAACAATCTGCTCCATCTAGTGGTACCTTCTGAGAGAGTCTTCATAAGGACGAGTCCCTGACCTTTGCCTTAAAGCAGTTGTCACATCTGAAATCTGTGTGTAACTGCTGTTAGTGACTTGGGCCTGAAGTCACTGTTAGTGACTTGTTCCTCTGTGATCTGTGCTAGATAGTTTTGTCCTGCTTCGGCGGGGGGGTTGGACTCGATGATCTCTTGGGTCCCTTCCAACCCCTAACATCCTATGATCCTATGATCCTATGATCCATGTACTGCAGATAAAGTTGTTTTTTATTGAACAGCCATGGTGAAACTGCAGACTACTGATTTAAAACACACTTGTTGAGATACAGTCGTACTCAGATCTAGCATCGTTTTAGTAAAGTCTGTTCTTGGGAATCTTGCCTTGGAATTGCAGATTTATTTTCAGAGGCAATAGATTGTGCCTAGAATTGCTGTGGACTTGCAGACAGACAGTAGGTTGATGTCTTAACTGAGAAGTCAGGGGCTATCACTTGAAACATTAAAATGCAGACAGAATTGTATTGCAATGTTGCTGAAGCACTAAACAGTACTTCTAATGCTTCTATACGCGTGCAGTTGCATACGTAGTGGGCTGCTTGATGTAGTAAGTAAAACCATCACCTTTCCCTATTTAATGGCTTGGTTTGTGTATCCCCACAATGCACAAACCAAGTTAATTCTTTAACTCCTGGACTCATTGCTGTGTTCTGTTTGAGTGTGTTTGCAGTCCATGAAGTTTAAGGTGTGAGCCTTTAATCTGGGGCAAGCACGTGTGGGCCTGCTGGACAGAACACACGGGCAGTTTTAACATGTGGTTCACACTTATGTGGAGCAAAAGAAACATCTGTCTTGCCTAGAGTAAGTGTTGTAAATTGAATTGGATGTTTTAGCAAGACAACCTTTGATATCTTTGAAAGGAAAAATAAATAACTGCTAGCTGAGAACCGAGTATCATGCAGTTCACTCAGGAAATGCCTTCATTTGAAAGCCTTGGCTGTGAGTTTGATTGACTGTGAATTTGTGACATTCAAAAGAATTTGCACACGTTTACCATTAACATCAGTCTGGTGGTTTTGTGGCTGCTTGTATGAGACTTGCTATTCAGTGCATGTGCACGATTTACTTATTTATGAAGGTGTTCAAAAATGCTGTACTGCAAACCACAACCCAGGGGCATGTTGTGTGCAGTGCAGAGCTTGCAGTCTGTGCATCACATTTTGTACATCAACATTACTGTTGTTTTCAGTAAGCTGTTTCCTTTCAGAACCTCAGGTATGTGTTGAAGTGCTTTGGTTTGTTGTTCTGGGCTCCTCAGTTCAACAGGGATATGGAGCTGCTGGAGAGACTCCAGCGTAGGGCAACGAGGATGATGAAGGAGGTGGAGCACCTCCCTTATGAGGAGAGGCTGAGGGAGCTGGGTCTCTTCAGCTTGGAGACGAGGAGACTGAGGGGTGGCCTCATTAATGTCTGTAAATATTTGAAGAATGGGTGTCAGGAGGATGGAGCCAGGCTCTTCTCAATCTCATCTAGTGATAGGATGAGGGGCAATGGTTGTAAGGTGGAACATAGGAGGTTCCACATCAATATCAGAAAGAACTTCTTCCCAGTGAGGGTGACAGAGCACTGGATCAGGCTTCCCAGGGAGGTTGTGGAGTCTCCTTCAGTGGAGACATTTAAGACCCTCCTGGATGTGTTCCTGTGTGACTTGGTCTAGGTGATGCTGCTGTGTCAGGGGGATTGGACTAGATGATCTTTCGAGGTCTCTTCCAATCCCTAGTGATTCTATGATTCTATCATTCCTAAATGAAGTGGCCAAATAATCAGCCAAGTTATTTCTTTAATATAATGTATGAGGTTTTTTGGTTAGGAAAGATGGGTGTGAAAATAACTGTTGAGTTTAAGCCATATTTGTTCAGAAATTTTTCCTGGATGTTTGTTTTCATTTGAAATAATGACAGATTTCTTACTTTGACTCTCAATTCATTATTGCAATTATTATAATATTGCTTTAATTAGTTTTTGGTTACGTTAGTCAGAATGCCTGTGCTGCTAAATTGAAATAATGTGTCACAAGTGGATGTGAATAAAATACCAGATTAGCCTGTGCTATTGTAGATAAATACCCGGTGTTTTATCTGGAGAGGCAGTGGGAGCACACTCATAAGTGGAGCTTTCAAAAAACAAAATTAGAGAACACTGCAAGGTTCAAGGAGTGGTAAAGTGATGCTTACTGAAACTCTGGCAGGTGCTCCAAGAGGAAAAAAGATGTTTATTTTCAACTTGTTCTGCTGCCTTTGGTGGATTGGGCTGTTAAAAGATGAGATGATGGAACAGTTAAACCTAGCATGAAGCATGGAATACAGGAAAAGAGAGGTTTTTAGTTGACATTCACATCTGTGAAGTGTGGATCATAGTGGCTGTTGGATTTTGCCACTCTTAAAAAGAATTAAAGTCTTGTTTTTAGAGTTAATCTGAAACTGGGTGTATTGGCTTTTACCTAATCTTGATCTCTGGTGCTTAGATGCAACTCTGCAACTGTAGCAGTGCAACGTGAGAAAAACCCCGCAGTGTAAGACATTTAGTAAGGTTTTGGGTGTTCAGGTTTGCCATCACAGTGTTTGTTGTGCTTAGGGGGTTGTTTCTAACACTGCACAGTGCTTCCTTTCAGGTTGAGTGCTATGACTATGACAGCGATGGCTCTCATGATCTCATAGGAAGCTTTGAAACTACGTTGTCAAAACTGAAGGAAGCATCTCGCTCCTCACCTGTAAGTCTTATGTTGTCTGAGTTGCCAGCATGTTGTTGTTTTCACTCGTTTTTCAGCAAAACATGTAACTTGTGTCTTGCAGACATCAGAACTATCAGGCTGCCCCAGTTGAGGCTGCCTCAGCGTTTGCTTTATGCTTCCATCCACTTTTCTGCGTGTCTTGGTGGCAGTTTTTACTATTATGTGTCTAACTACCTAGCTGTTGGCACAAATGAATTCAACTACTCATAGAAACACAGACATGAGAAAATGGAGAGTGTCAGAAGAGAGAATGCAGTACAAATTACATGGAGTTTAAAAGGCCAACCCTTGTAGCATCCTTTCAGGTTTTACTCAGCCCTTTATTTCAGCTGTGGCAACTTGGATGCCAGTGTTAACGAAGAAGAAAGAATTCCACATCTTTCACATAGGTCACGTGAGGAGGCTTTTCTTTGAAGGGGAATTACCCTTCCCACTCTTGTGATTGCAACCATGTGCAAACCCCTCAGTAGGCAAAGGTTGCCATTAGAAGAATGGTGTCACAGCTGTGTGACATGAAGCTTTTCATTTCATAGCCATGCGTGCTATCAAATATTTTACCACCTTGTCCTTTCCTTTTGTAAAGCCTGAGGACAGCTCTTGCATTAACAGCAGTGGGATGCGTGTACAGTACTGCTTGCTTCTTGGACTTTTCAGAGTCTTGTGTTTGTACTAAATCCCACTAAGCTGTTAGTTGTGAAGAGTCTGCCTTGGCTGTGGTAGCTACTCGACTGCTGCTTTGTGCCCTCCCTGCTTTTCCTTTAGATGTCTGTTTCTCAATTAATTTTGAATTATACGTGGTTCAGTTTAATGCTTCTTAAGTTATTACGTTTCCAGACTGAGAGAGTTGGGGCTGTTCAGTCTGGAGAAGAGAAGGCCTCCAGGTGACCTTATTGTGGCCTTCCAGTATCTGAAGGGGGCTACAAAAAGGCTGGAGAGGGGCTTTTTAGAATGTCAGGTAGTGACAGGACTAGGGGGAATGGAGCAAAGCTGGAGATGGGTAGATTGAGAGTGGATGTGAGGAGGAAGTTCTTCACTGTGAGAGTGGTGAGAGCCTGGAATGGGTTGCCCAGGGAGGTGGTTGGGGCCCCATCCCTGGAGGTGTTTAAGGCCAGTCTGGATGAGGCTCTGGCCCTTCTGATCTAGAGTGGGGTGTCCCTGCCCAAGGCAGGGAAGTTGGAACTGGATGATCCTGTGGTCCCTTCTAACCCAGACTGATGTGGTCTGGGTGATCCTGCTGTGTCAGGGGGATCGGACTGGATGATCTTTCGAGGTCCCTTCCAATCCCTAACGATTCTATGATTTTTTGTAAGGAATTGTGGACTAATATATACACAGGTAATTCACGTGCTGCCTACTTGGAGCTCTTTGTTTCTCTCCTTTTCTCTGCATTTTCAGGGGACAAAATGTTACCTGTTTCACTTTCAGTGCTGACAGTGGTCTTAGTATAGTAATTAAAATATGCAGAAAATAAATTGGGCAGCAAGATTATTTTTTTCCCCACTATTTTAAAAAATTTGTTTCAAAGTTAACGATAAAGTTTCTTTATGATTTTGTGCAATCTGGGTTTAATTTTGCTTGACAGTGAAATAAACTTTTTTAATACAAAAGTTTTAGTCCTAGAATAAAGAATTTTTAAGCCTACTGCATAAATGATATTTATAGTGTCTTTGTTGGATCTGTTTGCATTCTTGCAGGTTGAATTTGAATGCATCAATGAAAAGAAAAGACAGAAGAAGAAAAGCTATAAAAACTCTGGCATTGTGAGCGTTAAGCACTGCGAGGTCAGTCATTTATTCCGGTGTGACTGGTGTGATTTTTTAACTGGTCAAGCCTATCACCTCTCATCTAATATACCTTCACCCCAAAACTGTAAGAAACTTTAAAGCCTCTGAAAATTCTAGATACAGGGAGTATTTAGCAGCTCTGAGGAGACAGACTGACAGCTGAGTCATGTCTGTCCTCGTCCGACCCCTCACTTTCTCTTGAAAATGCCGTCTGCATCGCAAAGGTTGCTTAGCAATTTGTAAAACTGTTCCTGAGCCCCGTGGCATTTACTAGCCCAGCAGTTTGTGGTGACTTAAAATCTAGTAAGTGTCATACTGTGTTATTATATAGTTCTTTTGGAGCTGCTTTGTCTGCCTGTAATTGTCTAAGAGACCTGATCTCGGTGTGCTGGCTCCTGCTGTTAGTACCCTCACTGTACCGGGTGGGCAGAAGTAGTGCTTTGTAGGTAAAGACAACAAAGGTGGAACCTCAGGAGTTGCTGCAGTAGTGCCTGCTGGCTTTCTCCCATTAAAACAAAAGTTAATTTAAGTCTTTAACTTTTATTTCTAGATCATAGTAGAATGCACATTTCTTGATTACATCATGGGTGGCTGTCAGCTGAATTTCACAGTAAGTTGAACTCTTTGTATAATTCAGCTTTTGAGTTTTGGAACAAAATGGAGTAAATAATTAATAGTCTGTGTTCTTAATTGGATTACTGCTTTGTTGTGGTTCGGTTCTTTGTTTTGTTCTGTATCATGAAGGGAGAAGCCATCGTCCATCTAGTCTGTTTAGGAGAAGCATTTTCTTCACTCATTGCATAGAGTCTGCGGTAGTTATGTTCATTAGGAAGTAGCTGAGCTCTGTGTGTGTAGTGAGGGAGGAGAAAAAAGTAGCAGTTCCCTGATTTGCTTCTAGTTTCCTTTCAGTAAGGCTTCTTTTTTTTCTTGATTGCTGACCACAGATTTCACTTTTGCCCTTAGTGATGGTTTTCAAGACCCTTGGCTTGCTGAAAGCAACGCACAGAAGCCATCGTATGGGTTAGGACCCGTAAGTTATGCAGCCAGTGAATCTAATGCAGCACAAAGCACAGTAAGATGTCTTCACCCTGGTAATAGGGATCACTAAAGCAGAAAGACTGATTGGGGTTGAAGAAAACTGTTTCTAGTGTTTTGTGGTTTCTGGCTGGTTGTGCTTCTGGGAGGAAAGATGTGTGTGGTACAGGATTAAACTAATTCAACAGCTGTTGAAGAGCTGCTATGAATGGTAACTGAAAGCAAATACATCAGAAACCTGACAGATGAAAGTCATTGTGTCCCTCTGAGATGTGCAGAGCTTTGGTTTTGCAGTGGCATAGCTTTAGGAGTGTTAATATTCCAAGAAATAGGAACATTGTTATGCCTGGAGAGTTTGTAGATGTTTTGGTAACTACTGGTAAGTTTGGCTTTGCCAGAGATAAAACATTGCTGTGACAGTTTGATACAAACACTGTGTTTGACAGGTGGGGATAGACTTCACGGGATCCAATGGGGACCCTCGCTCTCCAGACTCTCTGCATTACCTCAGCCCTGATGGAGTTAACGAATACCTAACAGCCATTTGGTCTGTAGGAATGGTCATTCAGGATTATGATACGTAAGTCTGAAGATTTTTATTTAAATAACTTCTCAATATGTATAGTTAGCCAGCTCTTGTGGCCAAGAGGGCCAGCAGCACCCTGGGGTGGATTACAAGGGGGGTGGTTAGCAGATCAAGAGAGGTTCTTCTCACCCTGTACTCTGCCCTGGTGAGACAACATCTGCAGTATTGTGTCCAGTTGTGGGCACCTCAGCTCAACAGGGATGTGAAGCTGCTGGAGGGAGTCCAGCGTAGGGCAATGAGGATGATGAAGGAGGTGGAGCACCTCCCTTACGAGGAGAGGCTGAGGGAGCTGGGTCTCTTGAGCTTGGACAAGAGGAGAATGAGAGGTGACCTCATTAACATCTATAAAATCTGTGATGAGTGGGTGTCAGGAGGATGGAGCCAGGCTCTGCTCAGTGTCATCTAGTGATAGGATGAGGGACAATGGGTGTAAGCTGGAACATAGGAGGTTCCACATCAACCTGAGAAGGAACTTCTTCCCAGTGAGGGTGATGGAGCACTGGAACAGGCTGCCCAGGGGGGTTGTGGAGTCTCCTTCACTGGAGATGTTTAAGACCCGCCTGGATGTGTTCTTGTGTGACTTGGTCTAGGTGATGCTGCTGTGTCAGGGGGATTGGACTAGATGATCTTTCGAGGTCCCTTCCAATACCTAGTGATTCCATGATTTTTGTGATAGTTTCTTCAACCAATGTCGAAGACACATCGGAATGAAACTTCTGAGGTGGAATGTAGAGCTAAGAAATTTGGTGATTGCTGCACAATTCCATGATCACAAGCAGAAACTCGTGTTTACAGCAGACAAGCCAGCCTTTGCATCTGTGATGTAAAGAGCAGCTTTAATTTAAATAAATGCTTACGTTCTTGCCAGTTTGGTGTTAAAGATTGAGTTTGGTCCTAGAAACAATTACAGGAGGGTTCCGTTTAATTTTGCGTCCTTATGCATAATAAATAGCATTTTAACTGACAAAAGGAACTCCTGACTATCTTAAATTTACTGAACTGTGCCAGCTTCTAAAGGAAAGCGCTCACTTCGTTTTCATTAAAATTGCTTTTTCAGAGATAAGATGTTTCCAGCCTTTGGATTTGGAGCACAAGTTCCTCCTTCCTTTCAGGTAATGGAATATGTAAACGCACTGTGTAAGACAGCTCAAAAGCACTTAGTTCTGAAGGAGGTTGTGTAGACAGTCCTGACTCTGTCTTTTGTGTGTTGGCAGGTGTCACACGAGTTCCCGTTAAATTTTAACCCATCAAACCCATTCTGTTGTGGTAAGTCTGAGAAATTAGTGTCATAGAGAATAAAATTACTTCAGGTGAAGGAATAAAAACATTTTGAAAGAGAACTGTGAAGCGTGTTGTTCTAATTAAGGAGTGGATTGTGCAACAAGAAACAATTTTATCTGTTTTCTTGGCTATTAGAAGTAGCATTTGGTTTGTCTTCTGTAGGAGAAGAAGTGTTCCACACGGCTGCGGCACAGTACAGCTAAGTGGAGAACAGCTCTCGTGCTGTCAAGCCACTTTGTTTGTCAAGCCACCTCGACTGGTTCCTGTGTGACTGGTTTGAGTAGGACACCACTGGATTGTTTTCAGTTTGCCATCTCTGGTGGCACTGCTGGCTACCAGGTGAAGAGAATGGCTGTAACTTGGTTACACACACTGGAGCTCATGTAAAGCCAAACAGCTTAAGCAAGGCACTTTAGACATTGGTTGATGTGAAGGTCTCCACTGCTCATGAAGGATTCATTTTTTTCATTGTCATAATGTTTGAATCTTTGCATTATCACTGTGTACAATTGATATTCAGAGTTTTAGGAAACTCGAGTGCTTCGAAACATCCTAATTCTGATATGAAAAAAGAGTGATTTCTGTTTGTTCTCTAGGAATCCAAGGCATTGTTGATGCATATCGGGCTTGTCTTCCTCAAGTGAGGTTATATGGACCAACAAACTTCTCTCCAATTATAAATCATGTGGCAAGATTTGCTGCTGCAGCCACACAACAGCAAACAGCATCTGTGAGTTCTTTATGGTAGCATGTGGTGTTTTTCCTGCTTGTTTCTTTCCCTTCTAGTGTGTAATTACTGTTTTTGTCTGTGAAGCTTGTAAGCACACTTGTTTCAGCAGCTGGCCCATTGGCTTTTGGCACCCATGAAACAAGATAAAAGCTAACTGATTTGTGCAGACTGTACACAACAGATATCTTCGGAATTACTAAATGAACTCTTCAGAGTTGAAATATCAGCTTAGAAATACATGGCACCTTCATAGTGTCTTTCATTCAAAAATCTTGCAGTGCCATACCCTTGTTAAAGTCTAAGTTAATCTTTTGCATGTAGGAGAGTGATATAACCTCAGCTGAGAGAAATCAGCTAGATGCTGCTTCACATCAGATAGCTGAGATAATTAAATAAGTAATTAAGAAATGGAGGATACAGCTTCTGCCAGCTGGGTGCCATCATGCATGGTTGACTGTCTGTACCATAGAGCCTTAAGTGCTCTGCCCACTTTCCTGTTAAAATTGTACAGATCAGTAGTTAACCCTATTAAAAGATACAAGTCTGACGAGCAAGTGTTGAGTATCCAGTTACTTAGACAATAATCCACGTAAGTCTTGAAAATCTGAGGCCATAAGTGTCCTCAGTCATTGAGGATAGCAAACACTGGTACCTCAAAACGTAATTGTGCACGTTAAAGTTCTCGTGGAAACCAATGTGGAAGAGTGCTGTGGAATTTCAGCTGCAAAGAGGTTTGTGAGGCTTTGCCTTGCTCGTCTTTCAGTAGCATCTATATATATATATACATATATATATAAAAAATATATGTAATATAAGGAAAGTGGCAAGACCTCATGTACTGTTTTTTGAGGGTAGTACATGTATTAAGAGATGATTTTTTTCTACCTGAAAGGATGCGTTGAAGAAATGTTGCTGCCTTATCATTTAGTGCATGTTGTAGATATTCTGAATTGGCTGCTGCTGCTGAGGTTTTTCCTTTATGGGGCAAGTATAAGAAGAGATAAATAAATCCAATGTGATGTGCTTTCATGCTGCTGGCCAGAGGCTTTACCGAGCGGGTTGTTTTGTAGACATTCTTACTGGAACTGGTGAGTGGAGTGGTGGGGAGCAATGAGAAAAGGAGATACCTGAACGTGGGAGATAAGAGAAATCCAATTACTTTGGAGGCAGATAAGGAAAGATGGGAATAAAGTACTGAAGAGGGAGACTTCTAAAAGTATTGAGAGTACCTTTGGGACTTGAATTTGTGCTGCGCAGTAACTGTCTGAAATGAACTGAGAGAAGACCAGAAGTTCAAGAAGTGTTTTATAGTTTCTGAACTTTGTCCTTAAAGCTTGTTCTTGGTACTTCAATCCAGAACAGAGGCTAAGATGCCAACTTTGAGAAGCCCTGGCGGTGTAGTGGAAGCAGCTCAAGAGGTACTTGAACAAATGACCAAAGTGCTGCAGGGTGGTCTCCCATGCCATGGCAATTAACTTTGCAATGCAGCTAGACACATGGCTAAAGGAATTTGAAAACTGGCAGCACAAATACAATGGTTTTTCAACTCTGTTTAGGATTTTAAGGGTGCACTGAAAAAATCAAGGTGTGTTCTGTTTTTTGTGGTAGCCCTGTGTGAACTGAATGAAGGGTAGCATTTCATAGTGTTCACAGAGCAGAAAGGAAGTGCAGACACAACGTTCACTGGTCTTATCCATCCAAACCCTCAGTAAACTGCCTTCTGTGTCAGGACAAGTGCTTGGAAGATGGTTTAACTATTGGTTTGTCTGGAGCTTTTGGACTGGAGGAGTGGTGACACCACTGGCTTTTCGGAAGGCAGCTGTTTAAAGAAGACTTTTCTTAAGAAAAGATTAATTCTGTTGTCCTTACAAATTTCTGTGGGCTCTGCAGGCAGAGCCCGAGCACAGCTGAGATGTTCAGTGAATGCATTGAACATGCCCAGAGCAACAGCAGTCACAGCAGCTTGGCTGTGTGTTTTCCTGAGTACCTGCTGACACGTTTCCTGCGTCTGTGTCGTAACCCAGCATGTGTTGATTTGACAGCAATACTTCATACTCCTGATCATAACGGACGGGGTGATAACAGACCTTGAGCAAACTCGCACTGCCATCGTTAATGCTTCCAAACTGCCCATGTCCATTATTATCGTCGGTGTTGGAGGAGCGGACTTCGATGCTATGGAGTTTCTGGATGGGGACAATGGAGTGCTTAGGTCCTCATCAGGTGAAGCAGCTGTCAGAGACATTGTCCAGTTCGTGCCATTCAGGAAGTTCCACAATGTAAGTACTCCTAACGGTCATTACTCTTGCAGAGGTGTGCTGGCTTTGCTAGGATGTCTAAGCTCTTGCAGAACTCCAGAGGGAATTGATTCACATTTGAGAAGACTCCATTCCTGGTTTCAGCACTGCATTTCTGGCAGCTTGCTGCAAAGGAATGACATTTGGAAGTCTTCCTCGGGCTCGATTGAACAGATGGATGTGTTTTTCTTTTCAGAGGGAGAACTTGCTGTGTTTGACTTTTTTTAATGGCAACGTGGTTTTTATTGTGGATGCTCACGTTGAAGTGGGGATTAGTCTCACGTTTTGGTACGGTGTTAAAGTCCAAGGCTGTGTCAGGGAAGTCATAACCAGCGCGTGGGCACGACAGTGGTGGTTGTTTCAGCTTTCATTAAAGCAAACCCACCAAAACCAGAGGTGGTGAAGGACAGGAGCCACCATTTTTTTGGTTTTTGCTGTAGAGCCCAATAAAAGATGCACAGGCTGACCCAGCAATACAATATTTAAAAGTCAGACTGTACAAAATTTATTAAAAAAAAGAAAATAAATCAATCTTGCCTCAGGATGGGAAGATAAGATCAATATTGTATTTTTAATCGTGAGATCTTCAAATTTTGGGCTTTTTCTTAATATTGACCTCATTAATAGTGCTTCTCCTTGTTTTGTATTTTTATTTTCACTTTGCATACAAGTTCAATCTCAGCACCTCAGGCAAACCAAAAGAAGAGAGAGCAAAATCAGTGTAGAATGTGCTTACAGAATGTGTGCTGGAGCGTGGTTTAACTTGCGTCACTATTCAGTATGAAATGAGGTTTTTCAGATGCTTTCAGTTTCTAGAAAGATGGGAGCTCTGTTTTTCCCCATGGATACCCTCAAAATCTTACTGTTCCCTGCAGTAAAAACAGTGTCACTGGCTGTGCAGCTGCAGTGCAGTGACTGTGGATGAGGCTGGGTGTGAGAAGTGGCACCAAGATTAGACAGGCCACTGAAGGGTGATCTTCAGCAGATAGTGAGGTGTGTTACATATCTGAGGTTTTACCTGTTCTTCTCATGTGACAAAGTTGCCTTCACGTGTGGCAGCCCTTTATGCACCCAGCACCTGGTACTTCATTGAAAGAAGGCAGCCAGCTGGTTCCTGGTAGTGCAGCGGGTGTCAGGAAGTGAAGACTTCACAGTAGGTTTCATCTGCCCCACAAGGACACCATGTAAAGTCCTGTGTAAAATGTCAGACTTTAAATTGGCCAAGTAGAGAGGATCCAATCTAGGATTGCTGTTAACAGTTGGTGAAAACTGAACCTTGCTGTTCTTTTTTTATAAGTCTCCAAAAGAAGCTCTGGCGCAGTGTGTCCTGGCAGAAGTCCCTCAGCAAGTGGTGAACTACTTCAGTACCTACAAGCTGCAGCCTCCTAAGAACCCTGCTGCAAAGTGAACGGGCTGAGCAGGGGAGCTGAGACTTTGTCCTTGCTTCACTTCACTTGCTCTGTCGACAGACTTTGGTTCTCAAGATGCTTGTGTGTCCAAGTACAGACACACGGCTCTTCGCTTCTGCCTGCAAATCACTTAGCCAGCTCTGCCGAAGTTTAAGGGCCAAAATTGTGATTGAATATTTGATGTTGATTTGAGAGAGAGGGCTTGCATGGATGCATTTGAATTCAGAAAGTAAGAGCAGGAGGAAAGAAGAGGTTGAAGACCAGAATGGCTGGAAGTGGAACAATGACTCCTGAGGAGGGATCAGCACTGAGGACTGCAGTTTCTCGGTGATCATAAAGCCAGTCTGAAGTGAAGAACAGGGTGTATCCCCACCAAGCCAGTACCAGCTGGTGTGTGCTCCAGTGCAAACAGGCTTCTGTGCCTGTCAGGCACCATGACAACCTTCTGTCACAGGAGTTTCATAGTTAGGGAGGTGCTCTCCTTGCATACCCTGCTTCACATTTGCCACTGTAGTGCCTTTGGCCTGTGTTTGTGACTTGGGGCTTTATGAACATAAGCCAAAACATTTGCCTTTGAGGCTGCTATGGCAAAGGCTGTAAGATGTTTCTGTGTGTATTGTGCTGGAAAACAACAGATTTTGTGATGGTGGGGGTTGTGTTTTGGATCATGGGTGTTTTTATCCATAAAATAGTGATGACTGTTCATCGTAAGGGGCTTTTTATGAAGTGAGAATTTAGTGAAAAAGTGTTCTCTGATTTACAGCTGCATCTTTGCAGTCAAAGGCAGTTTTTGAGACTTTGGATTTGATATCTTTTTCAATTTTCAATCATGCTCCTTTTTCGTGAAGCCACAAATGAAAAGTGCCTGCAAAAGAGCCCGTTCTTCCATCCCAGCAGGAAGGTGCAAGAAAGTCTCTAAGCTCTGTTCCTGCAGTCATACTGTGGTTCTTCAGGGCAAACCATTTCTGCTGTATTTTCTTGGCCCAAGTTTTCTTTTACACCAAGCTGAAGTCATGTTGTTTGCTCAATGGTCTTGTCAGTGGAAGTGAAGATCTCATCACCTCCAAAATCTTGAACATCCCATCTTCAACAATGGGGCTGCAGTTCCACATTCAAATTGGTTTAACTTGAAGTGGTGTAGACACCAGGCTGATGTATGGATGGGCTGGCTGTGACCTGTTAGGAACAGAAGGGACTCACACTGGACTTTGCATGCTTGGGCATTAAAGGCTGCACCAGGTCACAGGGTGTATGTGATTGTTTTGGATGTGACATTTGTCACTTGCTGGAGCAGTTCTGCGTGGGGAGAGGGTCTTTTTGTTGGGGTGAGTTTCTTTCCAAACGTGTAACCCTGTCAGAAATCTGAATTCACGTGAGCACAGATGGATGAAAGATGTATGAATCGAGATTGTCTTACACATTCTGTAAAAGGTAACAAATGTTTTATAGGCAGCTGATCAGTTATCAATCATTAAGAAATTCATTACTCTTTACCCATTAGGGAAAGGGGGTCCTAAATAGTTTCAGTAGTGTGACTTGAAGGACGAGACTTTATTTCATATTAAACCAGATTTTTTTTGTTGTTCAGATTGAATGTATTTTTATAAAGATCTGCAGGTGCCTTTTCATCAGTGTAGTGCAGACGTGTTACTGCTTTGTACATAAAACTACAGTGAAGTGTCATGCCAGGTATACAACAGAAAATAGCAAGAGCTAGGAAGTAGTTTCTAAAGAGCCTAAAACACACTGCTAGCAAGCTGGGTGCTGCGTGGTGCTGGAGCAGTGGACTGTCCCATGGCTCTGTGCTCCGTGTGCAGTGTGAACACGCTGTCCAGATTCGCTGGTGGGGGTGCAGGACACTGCTGCCGTTCCTCTGAGCTATCTGCCCAAAGTAAACTGCTGCGTGTTCTGCTCCCAGTTCTGTTACAGGTTGCCATGGAAATGCATTTACATTAGCCTAAGTGTGTTAAAGGAGCTTTGCTGTGCTCCACTCTGCTTCATGTACAATAAAACCCTTTATTTTGTGTGTGTGCTGTACGTAAATCCTTAGTTTCTGCAGCAGACAATTCATGGGAAATTGTGGGAAAAGGGCTTCCGCGTCCCTCAAGCTTGGGGAATTAAATAGCAGATCCCTGACACCTGCTTTTGCCCCATTCTATGTAAAGGAAAAGGGTTTGTGGTCAGGGAGTAGCAGGAACCTGCTTCCAGGTAGAGCTTTTCTGTCAGGTGCACAGCTGATCCGGCTGCAGCAATGCTTATCTCCTTGGTTTCAGGGAATGCAGCCGGCTGGGAGTCGAGAGAGTGGGAAGTTGTGGTGTTTGGCCCATCTTCTGTTTGTTTGTACGTAGGTTACACAGACAAAATGCCCTGTCGGTTTGAGTGGGACAGAGCAAAACACTGCCTGCGGTTTGTGACGTGGAAGTGCTTGTAGGTCACTGGCACCACCTCGTGACAGAGATGCTGCAGAGCAGCCCTCCTCGTGCTGTTTGCTTGCTGGCGCTGGTGGCATGAGGACGCGCAGCACAGAAGGAACCTGTACCCACAGCTTCTTACTTCCCTGAGTATTTCAGTTCTGGTGAAGTCGGAGGATTTACAGTGTTTAAAGACACCGCTGTGGTATATACTGCTGTGCCACTGTGCTTTGGTGCTCGCAGGCTAAACAGCTCAGGTGTGTGATCAGATGGCTGGGGAAATGCCTTTTCACTTGGTGGCCATGAGTGCACCCTGAAAACTTCATAAAGCATTTGATATCTTTTAGCAAGACAATGCTCTGAAGCTGGGTGGTCTCAGCAGTGACTTCCATGCTCTTTGTCATGTTGGCCTCTGTGTGCCGTTTCATACAGCGATTGTCAGGTTTTACAAAGCCTGGAAGTAGATCTCTACTTTCACATGTTATGAAAAAAAGTTTATGTTGAGATTTGGTTACTTTTAACTTTAAAATACTTTTAAATTGTTACACTCCATCCTTGAGTTTCTTTACATTCCAGCGTAGTCAAGTCTCAGAGACTTTGCAGGACACTGAGAGACACCATAGAGACACCGTCCCAACAGTTAGCTTGGATGCTGGAAGCTGCATCTTTGAAGTGCTCTGCAGTACTCCACTCAACTTCCTGCCCAGTCATCAAGAAGCACAGGGTGGAATTTGTTCCTGAAAGGTTGCAGTACGTCTTGCAAACCTTTCTTGTCTTGTTTCTCACTGGAGATATTCAAGACCCGACTGGACGGGTTCCTGTGTGACTTGGTCTAGGTGATCCTGCTGTTGCAGGTGGATTGGACTAGATGATCTTTCGAGGTCCCTTCCGATCCGTTATGATTCTATGAAAACCCTCTTAATAGCTGCAGCTTGGATTTGTGGGCCCTTCCTGCCTCTGTCCACCCCTAAAAATGGAGGAATTCTGGGAAGGGAAGGGGAGGGGAAAATACTCTGGCAGCAGTGAAGTAAAAGGGTAGAGCAGACAAGCCGGGTGTGACTGCTGTCCGTAATGCTCTGTAAGCTGCTTCGCCTTGGTTCTGGATCTCAGGAGTTCAAGAGCTGTGTGCAGCTGGCTAGTTCTGCAGGCAGCACTCACAGGCTCTCCCGCGATCCTGAGCTGCTGAGAGCTGTGACAGCAGTATCTCCTGGGCTGCTCGTGCTGCAGGGTGATGCCTGCAGCCGTAACTTCGTACTACCTGCCCACGTGTGGGGTTGGTGGACTTGAATTACACCAGCAGTGACAATGCTTGAAGTTCCTGGTAGCACTTGTGTGGGCACAGAAGGGCCAGATCTTTTGCAATTGGAGCCAGCTTTACTCATTTGTATAACAACAGTAAAAGATGAGGGCTTATGGGGTTGTTTTCCCCCTACCATAATATTTTGACAACCCTCAGGGAAAAGGTGTTAGAACAATGTACACTAATGATTCATAGATCCCAATTATTCACAGGAGGCAGTGAATTGTGAAGCAGTTCCTCAGCGTTTCTGATTCAGAGATTGCATCAGCATGTGCCTGGATGTGTGATAGATTTGTCTGTGGTGCATCTTACCGACCTCTGCCTCTGTCATGGACATCCTTGTTTCTTGCTTATAAAGAGCAAGTCCCAGACAAGTGACGATGGTTCTTCCCATACAGCGGTTGACTCTTGACCTCTGCTGACACAACAGGACTTTCTTTTTGAAAGATGTTTGGTTTTTGGTTGTACCTGAAGGTATGTGGACTGTGCAACATAAGGAATGCAGCCGTGCAGTCTTTACTTAGGCAGAGCTCCTACTGATTCTGGTTGGGCCACCAGACTTGCCTGTGGTTAGAGACATGCAGAGGTTTTAAGGAACCTGCAGAACGCACAGTCCTCAGGACCATTCACAGCCTCCAAAGCCAGTGTTTCATGTACGTTAGCTGCTCAGCTGAGGAGCTGTGAAGCCTGCATTTGTCTTGACTTGGCCTCTACATGATGGATTTAGTTCCCAGAACCATCTTTGGGAGATGCAAACCCACTGAAGAGGAAATAAAGCAATTCAGAATTAAGTTTGAAGCACAGTTTTAGCTGTGTAGTGACTACTAGGTCCCTTCCTGCGACAGGTTGATGCCGATGGGTGTCAGTGTGAGAGCTCTTTGCCCGGGGGAGTCTTGTCCTCTTAGCTGCAATGGTCCTGAAGGACTCACTCCAGCTCAGAGGTATGATGTATCTCAGCCCCAGTAAGGCACTGGGCTTTCTTTGCACCCTCAGTCAAGGTCTGTAGTAAAGAACTGGAGCACTCCTTGAAAATACGCTCCACAGAGCCAGAGAATGTAAATTCTGCTTTTTTGTAAAACAGCCTTTATTTTTGAAATGGCTAATTCAGGTATGAAGATTCTTTGGGACATTTAGCCAGTATCAGCTGCTCACTGCTTGGAGAGCACCATTACTGCCCAACTGCTTGAGAAAAATCAGTGGTGTAAGTCAGCAGAGTAGAGTTAAGTGTCTGCCGTGTTTATTCACCAGCACTGAAGGCGGCTGGACAGATGCTCATGCTTTCAGAGAGCTGGCATTAATTCTGCATCTGCTTCCCCCTTGTAGACTGTGTGACTGTGATGATAGTTGTGTTTCATAGCCCTCTGTCCTAGGCCAGAGCATCCCAGTGCGTCGCAGCTTTCTGCCTTGAGCCACACTGGTCACTAAAGCAGGTCACTGACAAGAAGTATAAGAGTAGGAGAGAGAAGGATCGAGAGGAACATCAGTAACCTCAGCAAGAGTAGAGCAGTGACAAGACAAAGGATAATGATGGGAAACCAGAAAAGGAAATGGAAAAGAACACACACAAAAATCAAGAGTAAACTGAGCAAGAGGAACATCAATAAGAAAGCAAGAATGAACAGGAGAGGGAAAAGGAGGAGCAGAAACAAGATTGAGTAAGAGGTAAAGGAGAGCATGGATCGAGCAAGAAACACGTGGTCCAGAAATACAACCTAATTCCTAACACAACACCAGAAGTTCCTCTCTTCAGGCTCAAGTTGAAGAGGTAAGTACAGAAGTAGTTTGTCCAGTTGTGGTGGGAGAGAGAACAAGAGAAGCCGGGGTAGATTTTTCTCTTGAGTTGTCTCTACTTTTATCTCCTGTACCAAGAAGCAAAGTCACAGTAGTCCTCTGAATTCAGCAAGATGAGATGGGCCACAGCCTAAAGCACGGTCTATTTGTTTTTCTCTTTCACTTCAACTGTAAGGATCTCTCCTTCTCCTGCTCTGGGGGATGGAGACATGCTGATAATCAGAGAATCCTTACTCGATGCTCTCTGCAGAGCTGGAGCTTTAGGCTTATCATCTGCTTTTGACTTTTCTTTTACTGCAGGTGGGGCTGCAGGTGGGGCCACAGGCTCCGTGGGTTTCTTCTCCTCTTGCTCAGGCTTCTCTGTTTCAGCCTGAGTTTCCTAGAAACAAGAAGTTAAAGTTTTTCTAATGCTGCAGAAGACATTGAGGAAGCGGTGTGTAGAGGCACAGCATGGGTGCTGTGTGTCTAACGCACGCAGATTTTATTTACATGCTGAAAATCCATTTCTAAATGCAATTTCAGAATCAGAGTGTCAGTACAAAACCTAGGAAGAGCGTGTGGAGGGTGGCAGTGTCTGCTTCTCACTGTTCTAGCAGGATGTGGCAGGCGTGCGTTGGGGCACGCGCGGGTCTGCACGCCTTGTGTGCCGACATCAGCAGCGAAAGAAGAGGCATTATGTGAATCCTGACGTCCTGCCCAGTGCCCTGGCTCCTTGGCCAGGCCTGTTTGCTGTTACGTTCCCAAACGCACGTTACACCGAGCAGTTGTTTCCTAGTGTTGTCATCATTTACGTTAGCAAAGTTCTCAAACAAATACCCGGCCAGTCAGCTGTAAAGACAGAGGAGGATTCTGCCACCCTTGAGACAGTAAATAGAACTGAGCAGGTTCTCACGAACACTTCTCAGAGTATTCATGTGGGGATTATTTTTCCTCTGTTTTCTCATAAGTGCCATGTGCTAGAGATTGAATCCATTTTAGCTGGGTGGCTGCACTCTGTATCAGTACTTCCCAGAGATCTGTCTGAACTGGGAAGCTCACGGAGCGCTTGAGCCAGCTGGACTGGATCACTGTGTTTGGGTGTTCCTGTGCTCATGGCTGTTTATACAAAATTAGAAGATCAGATGTCCCTAGGGTCTTTGTAAAGTCTACTTCATCCTTACTTTCTGTGAAGAATTTTGGTTTTGTGCTTTTCCCCTTGCTGCTGCTTTGCTTTTGTGTTCTCTTCTCTGCACAGAGTTGAGGTGTAAGAAGATTTGAGCCAAATTGGACAGTGGGCAGTTGGGTGCAATGACTGTGTCTTGGCTGCTGGGAGCTTTAGATGTGGGTGGCAGTTAGGCTGCACTCCCGTTTGCTCTGCCCAAGCACTCCCAGCAACTTCCAGCACTAGAAGAATCTGCTCTACTTTCTGTGGCATTACCTGTGCTCTCTTGAGCTGCAGCAGCTTAGCAAGGCCATCTTTTCCTTTTCCTCCAAGCATTGCTTTAATAAATTTGGGAGTCTCCTGTTTTTGCCCAAATAGACCAGCCAAGCCCCGTGGCTGTTGCACTGGTGGTCCTGGAGGAGGTTTCCCCTTCTGCTTCAGCAGCACCCTGGAGATACAAAAGAACAAGAACACTCAGCAGTCTTTCAAAGGTGAGCAAAGGTCCCACAAAACTACAGTGTCACAGCCATGGATGAAAGTCCAGCTGCTTTTACAGCCAGTTTTTCTGGTCCCAGGTCCAGTGGTAGGAGCAAAACTGGAAAGGGTGAGCAATTTGCCCTGGCCTCTGGTCCAGAGTTGGAGGCTGCTCCTTCAATTTGGAGCTGCTTGCCTCTGTCCTGGAAAGCCAACAGGTGCAGGCTCAAGTTCAGGTGCTACAAAGCAGGTGTGAGTTTTACAAGCCAAGAAGGGATGCCTTGGGTGGTCTCTTGCCTGGCCTGACCTTCTGGATCAGAAGTCAGCATTTAGTGCTCAGATGGGAGTCCGTCTGATGTTTGTGGAAGTAATAGTTGACCAAATAACTTAGAGCATGGCTCAGTTTGATCCTCTTCAGTAGAATCATTAGGGATTGGAAGGGACCTCAAAAGATCATCTAGTCCACCCTCTGCAGATACAGGAATGGCCAGCAATCGTGTGGAGACTAGATTTCCACTCCTGCCCACAGCAGTACTGATTGGCAGTCATGATGACAAGAATTGCTGTCATCAACAGATATGTGTCAGCAGCTCACGTGGCTTTGTTGTGTAAAGACCATACAGTGACTATTGGACAGGTGATAACAGGACAAATTTCTTGCTTGAATACATCCTTTGAGTTTCTTTCAAAGAGCCCTGTAAAGATGAGGGATGGCCAGTGCAATCCCACAGACAACCCCAGCCTTAACCTTCCAGGGCAGAATGAGTCAAAACTCAGTTCCAGAACTGAACGTAACTGCAGTCATTATCCAGACAGGGTTCAAATATCCTGTTGGCGCCTAGTTTTCCTAAAGACTTGGCCCAACCATACAGAGAAGATGGGAGGTTTGGAAGAGTTCAGCCTGCATCTGTTTCACTTCCAGGAAGGGAATGCAGATCTGTCCAGAAGCCACCACTGTCCATTCTGCAGCTAAATACTGTCAATCAAAATCTGCTATTACAACGTACTTGGCCTTCTTCATGAGAAGTTTCTCAGAGTCAGGATAGTGCACCAGGATTTCGTTGAGTGTTTTCTTGTCCAGAATGAAAAGATTGGCAAACCCATGAGCGACCACATCAGCAGTCCTTCGATTGCCTCCACCTGCTGCTAATAGGCTGCAATGAGAACAAATGCCGTTACCTGCCCTGGTTTTCCTGAGTGAGTAACTCCTGTGGGATTCTGGTTTTCAGCTCTTTCTCCCAAACCACCTCTCCTCTGAACGATGGAAAGTTGAGTGATTTGGACTGGTCTTGCAAGCTGACAGTTCCAGACGTTTCTGCCAGAACAAGCAGGTATTGTCTATGGAAAGGACTTGCAGCTTAGCTGCAAGTGGTTGGCCACGGGAAGGATTTGCGGTGTGTAGAAAGCTGCTGTGCACTTAGCAAACTGATCGGGGGAGTGCTGGACGTGCAGGGTGCTGGTGGCTCTGCTCTCTGTGTTCACGTGCAGAGACCTGGTGAGTCAGGAAGGGACTGCCTGCTTCTGACTCAGATTCGTTTGCTTCCCCAAATGTCATCTATACGGGAAGTAGCAGTGAGGGTAAGGTGTTAAACAAAAGGCAACTTCTATTACTTAATCTGCGTCTGTGACAGTTTTGAAGGATGATCATGGCAAAGGGTTTGCTTGAGCATGAGCCTTGCATTGGCTTTCTGGTGTAACTGGGGAAGTTTTTGAAATAAACCCTTTGTTTTTGTCAACTCCTGGCCCCCTAGAGACTTTTAAAGCATCTCTCACATGCATTTTGAACTGAGCAAGATTAAGTAGCCAAAGTTGCATAAATCATCTGGCTAAACCAGAATGAAGCCGATGTATTTCTCTAAACAAGTCTTGAATCAGCAACCAGAAGTAGGGCAGTCTGACCCGAGGTGGGAACCACACTGCAAGCACCCAGAGGAAAACCTGGATCTGCTAAATGAAGGGATGTTTCGTCTGTTAAAAAAGGAGTTTTTTTTACTGGCTCTATGCAGAAGACCTTGACAAAACTGATGTAGAAGGGCACTACACAAACTCACTGTTTTCTAACACTTCACCACAGGGAGGTGGATAAATCTCTGGTGCCTTTGCTTCTCAGAGGTATTTGCAAGTTGTTGTTGTGTCTTTTGTCCTCTAGTTTATCCACTGCCTGGCATTTCTGTGCACATTACTGGGTCCGAGCAGGTAGGCTGCTGCCTAAGTCAGTGGATGAATGAAACAGGGCAAGAAGCGTGTGGTTGTGGCTTTGATGAGGTTTTACTGGCCATACTGGCAGTTCTGTGCAGTAAAAGCTACTGGGAAGTGAATATTTGAAGGCTGTTGTGCAGCTCTCACATGGAAACTAGTGTTCACCTGTATTATATCAGAAGTTTTAAAAGCACTTCCTTGGTTTATAACCAGTCATTATCATGTCTCAGCTTAACAAATGCAGTCCCTGCTCCAAATGCAAGACAAATGAGCAATTGAAAACTACGTCTGTGTTGCAGATAACGGGGGTGCTGTAGCTTCTCCATGGTCCAGCCCTCGCTGGAGACCAGAGCATGCTCAGCCTGTCCACAGAACTTACAGTACAGGGGTTTGTTTTGAGGCTTTGCTCAGCTATTGTGTTGTCACAGAGAAATACCTTCCACATAACCCTCTCTCCAAGGGCTGCTAGAATTTCCCTTTCCCACTGAATGGAAGGGGTCTGTATCTGTGGGATGTATCAGGTGTCTTCTGCCTGAGATCCCAGTGAGGTCTGTGCACACGTCACTGAGACAATGGGAACGTCTCCCCTGCTACAGAGGGAGACACAAGATAACTGTAAACCTGGCACAGAGCTGATGACTGCTTTTCAAAAGACAGATTAAAGTTACCACCAAGAGGATTAAAAATAGCAGGAAGGCAGCTGGAAGAAATCAAGGATCCAGTTTATCACGTGCAACAGCACATGCATTTTATTAGTGCTCCTCAGGCCAACCTCAGCAGGGGATGTGGAGCCTGCAAACGAGCACTTGGTTGGCTAATTGGGAAATGGGGCACAGAAGAGTTAATGGGTTTTGCACAGCAACTATGTGGAGAATATAAAACACATTTGCAGCCGCCAGAGAAAAAATTTCGCCTCCAGATAAAATCCAACCCCAAAATCTAGTCTTTCAGCCTTTCTCTAGTTTTGTATGCTCTGAAACAAGGACATTTTCCAGTGTGGGTGTCTCTTTCAGCTTCCAAGCAAGCTAGTTTAGTTTTCTTTGATATTTTAGAGGTTTTTTCCTCTTTTGCTGGAAATTGATTCTCATTTGTGTTATTTGTTGTGCAGCAGCTCCTAGTCTCACTACACAGACAATAAAATACGTTTGGGTCTGCTGTACTGCAGGCACAAAGGTGTGTTAACCCTTTGAAATGCTGAGGGAGAGCTGTACATCCCCCTGCACATTGCTCCAAACTCTGCCCTCAGTCCTGGCTGACCGCTCTCATGCTTCACTGAGATTGTCTTTCGCTTACCTGCATCTCCTTGTTCAGCATCCCCCTGGATGATTACGCCCATTCTCTAGACTTTCCACGGTGGCTGTCACACTCACCACAGAGAAACTGAACCACCACCTGACCAGTTCTAAGGAAAGACTGAGATAGCAATGGACCTACCTGATCTCTCCAAATACAGCTCCTGCTCGTAGAGTAACCAGGACCTTTTTACCATCAGGGCCTCCAAGGACTTGAACTTCACCCTGTTTGATGATGTACATCTCTCTGCCAATCTCTCCCTGTGCACACAGACACAGAAGGGTCCCACATTTTAGCAGGACCGTGGGTTTTTGTTAGAATAATCATAGATTCACTAGGGATTGGAAGGGACCTCGAAAGATCATCTAGTCCAATCCCCTGACACAGCAGGATCACCTAGAACAAGTCACACTGGAACACATCCAGGCAGGTCTTAAACATCTGCAGTGAAGGAGATTCTGCAACCTCCCTGGGCAGCCTGTTCCAGTGCTCTGTCACCCTCACTGGGAAGAAGGTCCTTCCCATATTTATGTGGAACTTCCTATGTTGCAGCTGACACCGATTGCCCCTCATCCTATCACTAGATGACACTGAGCAGAGCCTGGCTCCATCCTCTTGACACCCACCCTTCACATATTTATAGACATGAATGAGGTCACCCCTGTCTCCTCTTGTTCGAGCTCAAGAGATCCAGCTCCCTCAGCCTCTCCTCATAAGGGAGGTGCTCCACTTGCCCTGCGCTGGACTCCCTCCAGCAGCTCCACATCCCAGGTCTTGGAAGGAGCAGAACTGCTAAAGCGAAGTTACGGGGTTCTGGTGGTGGGCTCCAAGTGTGGTGTGAAAGGTATCTCCTGCCAGAACAGTAACAGTACTGCTACTTCATCCCTCTCTGTTTTAATTAAACCCCAGCTTCCTCTGGGGGAATTGACATGCCTTCTGGACAGAGACTTGGGCTGACTTGGTCAGAGGGAAAACTCTCTGCCTGAGTTATTGTCAGGCCGTGCCCAGGCCAAAATGCTAACAGGAGACAGATCTTTGCTAAGGGACAGCGTGCCAGCGTTCAGCTGGAAGTCTGGAGATGGCTCAGAGCTGTGAGTGGAGGTAGAGCAAGACAATATCCTGCTGTCAGGAGCAGCATGAGTTGCAGTGTATTTTCTCCATTCTTGGATAATTCCTCCTGAGAGTTTCTGAGTGCAGAACCAAGCCCGTGTAAAGCATCGCAGATGGCATTCTGTAGGCTGGGTTTGTATGGATATATGTACAAAACAATGAAGCTTGCTTAATTTTAAATATATCACGAGAGAAGCCATATTTGCATTAAATGCTTTCCCATATGACTCTAGTTTGGTGTTTGATAAGGTAAGTAACACAATCCATACTGTTTTGTTCTAGGTTGAAATTCGAGAGCACATCTGTTGTTGCACAGATGTTGCCTTCAGTACGTTTATGCTATCTAATCTGTGTGCTGTTTAAAGTGCTATTTAAAGTGCTGTTTAGTTTATTTAGATTTAGTAATTTATTTAGATTTAGTAATTTAGATTAGTGCTATTTAAAGGACACTGTTGGTTGACATCTGAACTCTTTTCCTAAAACACATACTGTAATAATTATTTGAAAGAGCCAGCAGCACTCACCTTTTTGCAGACAAAGTCACCAGGTAAATACACAATGGATTTCAGCCTTAGCAGCATGTCATATATCATCTGGGTATCACAGCCCTGTTCAAACAATTAGAGCTGATTAGTCTTTTAATTCAGTAGTACAAGTGACTACTGGTGCTCACATCAGGCAGCAAACCCAACACCACATGAATGACCCAGGGATTCAGAATCACAGAACCATTAGGGATTGGAAGGGACCTCGAAAGATCATCCAGTCCAATCCCCCCACCACAGGAGGATCACCTAGACCAAGTCACTCAGGAACACATCCAGGCGGTTCTTGAGCGTCTCCAGTGAAGGAGACTCCACAACCCCCCTGGGCAAAATTAGAATGCAAACTCAGAATGTAATGAACAGCTTTCAGAGCAGAAGAGAGGTGGAGACAATTACAACTACAAATACTGTAAAGTTCTTTGGCTTCAACATCTTTTCTTTGCTGTTACTCTTTCTGTAAATGTAAACTTCCTGCTGAAGCCCAGTTAGTGCTGTGCTTAGAGCTTTAATGGGTCCTTCCTGTCAATGCTTTTCATTGATTCAGGGGGAAATGTATGGGGGAAATCTGTTCCATATCTTTACCAAATGTGGCAGAAGCCATGAAGCTGTGTGATGTTAATTCAGAGATGTGTGTTTTTCTTGCAATTATCCTAACAAACAGTTTAGTGTTAAGGTTACTGTGTGATTTACTTCTAAAGTAAGTTACTGTGGGACGACTACTAAAAATGCAGTGTCTCCTCTGTTTTCATCTCTGACATCCAATCTCAGGTACCACATTTAGGTTGTATCTCTGGGGTAATGAAAAATAGTGAAACATGAAAGAGAGAAACTCTTTGCACAGAAATTTACTAAAAAGAACTTAACTTGGATTCACTAAATCAAAGTTTGCCAGGATGGTCGGAACTCATATGCCTCTCAGGCATTGTAGAGCAAGAGGGACTGAGTCTGCAGTCTGTTGTGTCTGACCCTTGGGATTAGTCACACTGAAGTAATTTACAGCCTGTGAGTACAACATCAGCTTTAGTGTGTCTGTGCAACAGGACTGTGTCTCAGTGACATCTGGTGTTTTTCAGGGCTCTGCTTTGACACAACAATTGAAAGGCTGGCTCCTGACATGTCTCCATTAACAGAGAAACAAAGTTCGTAGACCTTTTGGCCTTGCATATTACCAAAAATGCACTTAAAAGTCACAAGGCGCACAACACAAGGTTTCTGTCGAAGCAATACCACACATTTCTGCGTGCTCCTTTAAAACTACTTGCTTTGAATAAGTCCACTTTATTGACAATGGCAAAGTTCACGTCAATTGCAATGGCCAACTGCATTTTGGTCGGCATCTGCTCCAGCAATTCTGATTCATCTGTAAAAGAAGGAAAAAACCAAAAAGCAGACAAATTCTGTTAGGAGACATGAAGGAAGAATGTCTAGATAAATCAGTTTTGTGCAAAAGAATGACTTATTGGAGATATTCTAGCATTTATGAGCTCAAATGAGGAGGCTACTCGTATGATTTTACTAACACAGTGTCTTTTAAATCACATCTTGTCTGAAGTTGTAGGCTGACATTATATAAACGAATAGAATTGTGTCATAGCAAGCATCCTATTGCTTTGGAGGTCTGTTCTTCTCCCAAGCAGGCTGAATATCCTCTCAATGCTTGTAATTCGGAACAGGAGGAGCGGGAATGTCACCGTCTGTCTGTGTCGGCGCAAGCACTCCCGCTTGGAGCTGCTGTGTTAACTGGGGTTGGAAAGCCTTACCCAGCATTCCCTGAGAATCCCACGTGTACTCGTACCACGTTCGAACACGATTTTGGACCACTTTTGGAATGGAGTAAGTGTTCATGTAGGAGACAGTGTTGTCCATACAGGAACGGTAGTAGTTCTGTCCTGCTGTAGCTGCTCCAATGACATCTCTCATCTGCAAACACCAGGTGCTGTTACCTTACGTTTCAGCAAAAGTGTTCTTGATGTTAATGTCTTGTCGACAGCTTATAGAAAGAATAAAACACTCATTTGAAAATCACTGGTGAGTTACAAAGCCAGCTGTATGTTTTGGACAGGCGCTTTTTCAGAAGCGCTACAGATTTAATCTAGTCATGTGGGGAAGTCTGCAAGGGGCAGTTTGCAGGTTTGAGCTTGTTTCTGTGTCTCGTGATTCTGGACATGGGTGGAAAACCTACAGAATGTTTTTCTTACAAACCAAAAGTGAAGCGTGCCGGGCTAACGTTCTCTAACTGCATCAGCTGGTACCATGAGAATTAAGATGCTGCCACTTTTTAAATAGGCAAGAGAACATGGATTGGTCCTGAGAATGAACTTTGAACCGAAGCCTTGGTGATTTTAGTGCAGGGGTGCAGTTCAGCATCACAGCCCAAATGCAGTTTGGTTTTGAGAAAGTGCCTGAGTTGATGCTTATTGCTTCTTCAAAACCATAACCACAGAGCCGTGTTTTTAGTAGAACGGATTCACTTTAGAGTGGCCAAGGATTCGCATGGGTTGGATTCTGCTCTGAATTAGAGAGATGCAGTCGACAGCAGTAGACACGACATTTTTTAAACAAGTGTGCTAAAGGAGCAATTTCAAGAGCTCTTTGTGAACAGAAATTGTGATAGAATGCAGTGAAGCTGTGTGTTCAGATTTGAGTCTGAAAATGACAATACTTATGACAAATCCTAATCTGCAAAATCTTCTCGGGGAATGGTGCTTTCTCTGGCAGTGGTGTCAATTTAGTACCAAATTAAACAACGTCCAACCTGTGAGGTTTAATCCAAAACACTAGAATTTAGTAGTTTTCCAGACAAAGTATTTTGTGTGATCTGCTTGGTTGTGTATGTGGTAGTTCTTGTTTGTGGATGGGTTTTAACTCATATAGGCAACAGTCTGTTTTGAGATGGTTCTCACTTTCTGATCTTATAAAAAGCAGGAGCCAAACACAATTTTTAGCTGGCTGGCTGACATTTTCAAATCGTGTATTCAGAATTAAAACCAAATAACAGGTTTTGTCTTTATTTTTTTGAGTAATAATTCTTCTTGCACAAACTTTTACAAATCAAAAAGTCTGCTATGATTTCTACTGGAGTCTGGTAAGTCACAGCCTCACATGGGAAGGAACCATGGCGTTTATTTTAACGTAGGCAAGGTCTTTTAAAACCACGGCATTTGTTTTTCTACAGGCAAGTTTTTTTTTAAAAAAAACCCGTGATTTACAGCCCAAGTTTAATAGTTATAAGCCAAAAAAAATCGAGTTGTATTAATATGGAAGTAGAACTGATTTACTGTGCTCTGGGCTTTTTTTTCACCTTCTGGAAAAAGACTACCAAGGGAAATAGAAAACTGTTAATTTTCAGGTTGATATATTATACATATATTTACAAATATAAATATGTTAGAAATATATTTGCAATAAGAGACATTGTAATTTACTGAAGATAGTAGAATTCCAGTTTGACAGTATTCTGTGGGCAGAAGTATCGAGTGTGATGTTCAAGAACCTGCACATACTACTGGTGCATCTACAACTGTACTTTTGATGTCAGATTTAACAGGATGTCAAGGAACTGCAAGGATGAAAACTGTGCATTGTTTCAAGGGTCATCTGTTGTGCAGAGTCTTGGGTTTAAATCAGCTTGTGTGTGAGAGGGCTATGGAACATGTATTTGTCAGAAGATGAAGTATGGACAGGATGACAGTTCAACAGAGGGACATTGGGATGGAAGGGAATACCTAGGACTATATTAAATCCCACACATTACCACTACATTACAGTAGCCAGAACCTACTGAGTCACTGATTTTGTTTTATGTACCTGACCAATTAAGCTGGAGAAGACAAAGACTCCTGAGAAATAATTCAGCAGTTGAAAAATTATCTCAAACAGAGTTTGTGGTTCTGGAAGGCCACCGATGGTAATCAGAGTGCGAACCGCCCAGTAGTAGCACCTCAGATACCTGTGGATCAGACAGCATGTGTTAGGTACTGATGGGAGTTGAAATTAAGCATTTACCTACCTGAGCTGGGCCTTTCAGTGATGCTCTTCAGTCCAAAAGGCCCTCAGCATTTTTGTAATGGGTTCACAAGTGACAGTGGGACTTTACAAATGATACAGTCATGGAGGTAGCACTGAGGGGAAGGTTCTCGTTGACAGCAAAATAAGGACACATGAACAGTGCAGCAGTCACTTACTTTTCTTCAGCAGCCCTGTGCAGCATCACACAAGATTTCTGTAACTAATGGCCAAGGTGGACATTACAGTGTTAGAACAGTACTGGTGACAGAAATTGGTGCTCACACACCCAAACCTGCTAGGTATGCTTTTGTATAGCTGCACACAAAACATGTTATGACTTTGCCATTTTCTCAGGCTTCCTCTCCATGATGTTAATGAATGTCCCTTATCTGGCACCCAGCCTAGTGCTGTCACAAGGATTTTGTCGAATAGTGTGCCTAGCACTGACTCATAAACCTATAAAAACTGAAAGGTAAAGTGATTATTCACAGCACTTGCCCTTCTAACATGTGTCAGGAATGAAAGCTGCTAATCACTAACGCTTCTGAAGTAAGGCCATGCCCAGCAAGCAAAGGAACAGGAGCAAAAGAGGGATGCTGGAAGGAGCAAGGTCAACAAGAAACTCGTGCAAAATGACTTACATGTTTCCCTCACCATCATAGACCCATCTAGTGCTGCCGAGGCCTTCGTAGTCTGAAGCCCAGTAATACAGGCACGCGTTAATGTGCAAGATAAACAGCAAGTATCCAGTTGTTCGAATGACCCTGTAAAAGTCAACAGATCCCTGTCAAACAGCTTACATTTCTCCTTCCTCTTATGTTGAGCTCATTGCTTTCTTGGATGAAGGACAATGCTTATATTAAGCAGCCACAAAGTAGTTCCCCACCTGTATTGTTTCTGTGAAGAAAAAAAAGCTGGCACTTACATGTCTCTTAAGTTTGCCCAAACCCAAATAAATATCTTTCCTGTAATATTTGATACAGGGTCAATTTAAAATTCTGTTTCCCTGTGGACTTGACAATCCACTTCTTTAACTGGCTATGAATACTTGCAGAAATTTGAAGCTACGTTAATGAGGCTGGAGGGTACAAATGAATGTTTGCCAAACTCTGTTCAAGGTAGGCTCTAAATTTGTGCCCCAAAGCCAAGAAATTTCTGAGGTCAGAATGAACTGCTTTACGAGAGCTGTGCTGGGAAGCTTGCAGTAGATCTGCTAAATAGCATGATTTAGTATCCACATCAGGAGCTCTGTCATTCTTAATCCCAGTTCTCATACTACTGGCCAGTTCTTTGAAGAACACTGGCAATGAACTGCTTAAGCACCGAGCAGCTTTCTGTTCAGTACAACAGTGAGCCCTCCGTGTGCCCTCTGTTCAGTGCATGGGGATCAAAAGGAAGAGTCCTTGGTTTAGCTCTCTATCCAGATACTCACACAGGCGAAGGATAAATGAGCAGGAAAAGCACAGGACTTGCCTAAAAACAGGAAGGCCGGTATGTAATGAGTTTATCTGCTGCAAAATTCAATGTGCACGGTAACTGAGTGCTTTTATGAGAATGTAATAAGATCTAACTGAGTTAGGGCTATAAACAAAAATAATGGTAGCTAATATCTCTCATTGGTTTCTGTATCATGCACTCCTTTGCTGTTGCTTCAGGTGCTATTGCATGCTGTCCTTTGCCTCTCCGTGCCATTGAGCAATCTATTCCTCTTGAGTCTGTTGACAAATGAATGCCACTTCTCCATTTGTGTTCTTCTCTGGTATAACTGCCTCTCCTCTCCATTCCTCCTTTGTCTTGACCTCTGGTAAGCCAATTAGAAGACGTTTGACATATAAATGAGCACCATTTTAACCAACTTTTAACCCATTTTCACCAACGAGTGCCTCAAAACCTGAGAGTTTTCTGAGCTATGTCTTAAAGCTCTGTACCTGGGCACGGTATGACATTTAAGAGGTGTTTTTGCAGATACCAAACACAGCATTCTCGTAACACGGTATGTGGCTGCTTCGTTTTCCCCCACAAAACTTAGCCATGCGCTGACGGTTCTGTGAGTGTGCTGAGGAATACTGAAGGCACAGATGCACAGAACTACTGAGGCTGGAAAAGACCTCTAAGTTCATCAAGCCCAGCCCATGACCTAACACCACCACAACCTAGATCAGGGCACTGAGTGCCACATCCAATCTTCTCTTAAACACCTCCAGGGATGGGGACTCCACTAGGTCCCGGGGCAGTCTGTTCCAGTGTCTGATCACCCTTTCCGTGAGGATGGGCTTCCTGACATCCAACTTAGCCCTCCCCTGGCAGCTTCAGGCCCTGCCCTCTCACTAGTTGCCTGGCAGAAGAGACGACCCCTGCCTGTCTACAACTTGCCTTCAGGTAGTTACAGAGGGAGAAGGTTCCTCCTGAGTCTAAACAGCCCCAGCTCGCTCAGCCTCTCCTCATCAGACTTTCTCTCCAGTCCCTTCCCCAGCCTCGTGGCTGCTGTGGACCCTCTCTAGGCCTCAAGTTTCTTTCTTGAAGTGAGGGGCCCAGAACCGCCCCCAGTACTGGAGGTGAGGCCCCCCTGTGCTGAGCACTCAGGGAGGATGACATCTCTAGTCTTGCTGGCCAGACTATTCCTGATACAAGCCAAGATGCCATTGGCGCCACCTGGGCCCACCTGCTTGTTTATGTTCAACTGATCGGTGAAAAAAAGACAAAACCACTTCCCTGACCGGGAATCGAACCCGGGCCGCGGCGGTGAGAGCGCCGAATCCTAACCACTAGACCACCAGGGAGCGCTGCGTATATAGGTTCTTCGTTCCCCTACACGGCCTAACCAGGCTTCAAAATAGCGTCGCGGCCTTCACGGGTCCTTAATTCACACACTCGGAGGCTTCTGGCCTTTGTAATATTTGCGTTCAGCAAGTAATTTAATACTGCAAAATGTAAGTAGACCTGTGACCAGGAATCAAAGACACAGGCAGCAACACTCAGAGGGAAAAAACCAGTCAGTGTGGGTATTACACGAGATAAAACAAGGCTGTTGTCGTTGTCGGTGACGCTGTAGCACTGGCAGCTGCGGGCCCTGTGAAACTTGCCGTAACCGTGCCCGGTGTGAACTGCTCGAGCTGGGTCCAAAGTTCCTGCTGTCAGAGCAGAAGCTGAGAGCACAGTTCAGCAAACAAACACAACCACTGTTTGAGGTCTGTGTGAATCGACCCTCATTCCAAGCGTAGTCGGTGCCGCAGAGGACCAGGTTTCTGTACGTGCCAGGTTCACAGCGAGAGCACATGAGACATGCTGACACAGAATCAAGCTCTTAATTCTCACTAAGTACAAATAAACAGCTTCTGAGGATTTGGCACTGCTATTAGCAACCTAAAGAAGCTGTTGTTTAGATTTTTAACCAAAGAAACTTATTTCTAATACTTTTGATCAGTTCAAATTTGGCCCGAGTCTCAGTTTGGTGACTGCTCGGCCCGAGCCAGGCCGGGTGAACTGAGAAAGGTTTCATATGTGAATGAAGCTTTATATTTATTATTTTAAAGATTACAGTAAAAGCTGATACTTAAAAAAATCTTAAATTGAACAGTTAAAGATGTATCGTGTTCCATCCAGTGCCTCGCTGACAACCAAGAAAAATGTTCTCTATGCCGAGCCTTGCGTGCTGTGAAAGTTTAATAAGCACATACCTGTAGATGTATGCTTTGTCCAGGACGGCTTCCAAACGATCATTAAACTCAAAGAATGTGTTATGCTGGGTGGAAAACAAAAAGTAATCCAATCACTGGTCTTCACTACATGGCTTTACTAATGTTTTCCAATAGCACTGACATTAATTAACACACACACTTGGAAAATACTGGCTCTTTCAGTACTCTAACTTTCATTACACCTTGAACTAAAAGGTGGACTGGGTAGCAAAGATAAAAGCTGAGTTAAATGGTACTGTGGGTTTTTTGCTCTGAACTGTCCCATTAATATGATTATAGAAGTAACCCAGCTGGCTAGATCAGACTGCAGATGAATAACTTTCACTTACTCAAACACATGTAATTGCTGGGGCAACCATCGGAGTGAATTACAAGCACAAAAATCTCTTTTCTCCTTCAAAAATTCCTAAAATTCTCCTGTAAAGGAGTATTTGTATCAACAATCCCATACTAGATGATACCTTGCAGTGTCATTTGCCGCGGTATTGATTTTTCCTGTTAGCTATTTTGTCACTTGCCTTTGGTGACAGCCAGCAATATTTGCATGTAACTTTGTTCTTTGTTTTTGCACAGTACACATCTGTTCCCTAATACTAGGTACTGTTTAACTTTTCCTTCTTTCCTACTGTTTTGGTTCTGATTTATGACTTATTTTGAGATTTTGCTGAAAAATGACGAGCACTGTCATCTTATTCTCAATAGTTTCTGTGTTTGCCCCCACAAACAAAGAAAAAGGATGCCAATTCTCAACATATTGGATATGTGAAGGAGAATGTATTTAGAATCATAGAATCATTAGGGATTGGAAGAGACCTCAAAAGATCATGTAGTCCAATCCCCCTGTCACAGCAGGACCACCCAGACCAAGTCATACAGTCAGTTAAGGTTAGAAGGGACCACAGGATCATCCAATTCCAACTCCCCTACCATGGGCAGGGACACCCCACCCTAGATCAGGCTGGCCAGAGCCCCATCCTGCCTGGCTTTAAACACCTCCAAGAATGGGGCCTCCACCACCTCCCTGGGCAACCCACTCCAGGCTCTCACCACTCCCACGGTGAAGAACTTCCTCCTCACATCCACTCTCAATCTACCCATCTCCAGCTTTGCTCAATTCCCCCTACTCCTGTCTCTACCTGACATCCTAAAAAGTCCCTCTCCAGCTTTTTTGCAGCCCCCTTCAGATACTGGAAGGCCACAATATAGTCACCTGGGAGCCTCCTCTTCTCCAGACTGAACAGCCCCAACTGTCTCAGTCTGGCCTCACAGGAGAGGTAGTACTCCATGTGGGGTCTCACCAGAGCAGAGTAGATGGGGAGAATCGCCTCCCTCGACCTGCTGTCCACTGATGCAGCCCAGGATCAGGTTTGCATTCTGAGCCACACTGCTGGCTCATGTTGAGCTTCTGGTCCACTAGCACCCCCAGGTCCCTCTCCTCAGGGCTACTCTCCAGCCAGTCACTGCCCAGCCTATATTTGTGCTTAGGATTGCCTCGACCCAGATACAGGACCCTACACTTGGTCTGGTTGAAACCCATGAGACTGGCTTGTGTCCACCTCTCCAGCCAGTCCAGGTCCCTCTAGAACCCTTCAGAGGGACTTACTAGGTATTGTAAAACACAGGAACAGAGCTGTTGTTTAATCTGTTCTCAGCTCCTTCATTGTACAACTCCAGACTGATCTTTGGAGTCGAAAGCAAAGATGGGATTATATTTACAGAACGTGCTGCAGATAGTGCCTGTTGTCCTTAAAATTCCCTTCTTTGCTTTCGAACACCTGATATTACCAAGAGGAGGGAAAAATACTTGGTCATTGGTTAGTGGTTTTAAGCCATTCTTTTTTAATTTTTCAAAACTAAACAGGCAATTTAAGATTAATCTAAATTAGTTATAGAAACAAACAAGCCTTAACCACAAAACACCATTTTAAAGTAGAAAATAATAAAGTCAGTGCTAAAGTAAAGGGAATAAGGGCTTTATTTGGCTGGACTATATTCTTTGTTGACTTTTTTACTGGTGGTGTAGCTTATCCTGAAGATGCTTTCCAATTTCTGAATTTCAGAGTCCCAGCTATTATAAACAACTTTCCCTTGGATAGTAATAACATGTAGGTGTGGTTAGCCTTCCATTACTCACATGTTAGCTTTCCATCACTAGCACACATTTTACCTTTAACATCCTGTTTGCTCTGAATGCTGGGTTGAATCCAAAGAAGAAGTATAAAACATCAAACGGCAGCACGGATATCACGTCAAGCTGTTGGAAAGCAAAGAGGTCAATTCAAGCTTCACAATAATCATAATACACTTACTTGCTGTCAAACATACTCAGGCTGTTGATTGAGTATGATATTTGAACAGTCAGCATGCTAAGCCCATAAATTCCCAACTACTGACAGGCAAGATTATATCTTTGAAAACACCAACAGCTTTGCTCTGCACTGCTTTTAAGTCCCTCGTGCCTGAGATGTTAATCTGTTTCATGAGGAATATTAATGGTGTCTCAGATATTTCAATCAAAATTCTGACAAGACTAAAACCGTAGGCATATGGCTGATGCTTGAAGGTGGGAAGAGCACTCCACAGGCACTTCTTAGTCTATGTCTTTGAAGACCAGGCTGCATAAAGCCATCTGTGGGAGCAAAGATTAATTAGGCCCCTTGCTTGCAATCTGCAGAAGCCATGTGTTGCAGATGATAGTCATCATAGGATAATCCTGATTGTTGTGTTTTTGTAATTACATTACATTACCATCTTTTGTTATATGTGAATGCCCCTTCTCCACATACCACTAAGATTTTCAGCATCTCCCTGCAGCCCGTTGACCATGTGATTAGTCTTCTTATCTACGATCTTTATTGTTTTCAAGAATTCTTTGGAGAGAAGGAAAACTGGCAAAGCTGATCTTGCCTTTTTAAAGATCCTGTGGTTGCTATTCCTTGCTCTGTTTTTGGTATCATTTGGGAATGAAAGAAGGATGTGGAACTGGCAGCTGAATCTCAACTCTTAATCTCTTAATTAATTATTAGAATTAATGTTTATAATTTGGCTTGTAATGATTCTGTTTTACCATTAAACACTTTATGAAGATGGCAGTCTTCAGCTGGTGAGCACCGACTTGCTATCAAACCAAGGCTTTCTGGTGATATTCTGAAATCAACAGTGCTTTTCAGTGAATACAAAACCACAGAACTTACTTATCAGCATCAGTAAAACAGATCTGCTTACCCGAAACTTTATAGTGCTGTGGTAGAATTTCTTCATTTCCACTTTGTCTGACTACAGTGATAATGAAAGGAGGAAAACAGCAGTCAAGAACAGGACGTTAACAATGACCCTCTGCCACTCGACAATAACAGTAGTTCTCTTCTGATAGTTGGGAGGATGGAAGACTCATGGAGAAGTAGCTGCAGCATGAACTAACACTTATTAGACCAGTTTACCTTAGACCTTGCTTGAAAAAAATCAACTTTGAGGTTTGTCTGATTTTTTCCAAGTCAGGGTGTTGGTCTAGCAAAAGTATATTTTCCACACATCTTTTCCTCTAAAGACAGTTGGTGCTCGACCCAACCCCCTTTGATTTCACACCCGAGGACTCCTTTTGCCTTCAGTGGTTCCAACAAAAATGCAAAGAATGTTTCTGATGGTGTTGTACAAAATTAGCTCTTGGTGAGCTGGTGTTGCCATGCTAGCATTTGAATAATCAACACTGCATTCATTAGATGTGATTAGCTGTTTATTTTTAAATTGCTCTCCATGGGAACTGATGCTAATACCTTAATAAGAAAGGGCAATCACGAGCAACTAAAGGAATGTACCTATTATTATACTTTCTGTATTTATGCCAGGGATGCTTTAAAAATAGCTTGAAAATCATAAAAATAGTTGAAAATTCTTAAAAATCACGCCAACGTTCCACTATTCTCAGGTAAAGCATTAAACTAAATGCAGAAGATCAAGCACCAGATGATCTTTTCATGCACTAAAGCCTATGAATTGTACAAACAGCTTCAAGGGAAATACAAGCTAAGCTTCTCATCTTAGAGTTTTAACCTTGTTCAATAAAACCTGAGTTTTGTAGGATTTAGGCAAAATTGCCAGCTACTGAGTATCTTGGCAGGGAAAAATGCCTTGCGCTGCATTTAGTCGCTAGCCAAGCTACATTTGCACAGTTTTATCTAGGTCTCCTCTGTAAAGGTGTCAGTAATATATCGTAGGCACAATAGATTGTAGGCAGTGTGTAAAATTTTATGTGAAACCACTGAAACAAAGGTAGTTCCAAACGACATTTGGGGAGTTTTCTCATTTTCTCTTCTTTCTCTCATTCTGAGTTTTCTGTTCGTTTGGCATAGTCGTGCACACTGGAATCCCCTAAACTCCTTCTTCCACATTAGGTTTCCATCAAGAAGACATTAAAAAGTTAATATTCAGGAAGATTTTAAAGAAATTTTAATGATCCAGTTGCCCCTTTTAATATGCTAATATTTCACCTTTTTCAGATGCTTCCTTAAAATATTATTTTGCATTTTTCTATAAAGTAATACAACACAAAGAGTAGCAAACCCCAAAAGGAATGTATGTATTTACCCAAAATAAAACATATAAAATAAGTTATTTTCCAGGCATCCTGAAATTACGGGGCTTTGCAGATTCTAGAAAAATAACTCATCCCTAATCTCTAACAAAACCTCATATCCTGGCTAGCCCAGGTGAATAGAAAGCTGAAAGTTTTATGCAAACCTGCAGACACATTGAGGTGCTGAGAATTAAAGTTGGCACAGGGATGAATCTCACAACCAGGTGAAAGGACCAAGCCTGGTCAAGAGTCTTGCACCATAGTCAAGGGCAACACTGGGTTGGCCTCTGTGTTTGCCACCAAGAAGAACCTTCAGGCCTGCTGCTGGCTGCAACCCAGCAGGCATTAAGCAGTGGAAATGCAGGCAAGACAAGACCCTGACATGACAGATGGCCCCCTCGATTGTGAGAAGGTCAGCCAGAAGGGAAGGCTGGGCTCACGAGAGGCTCTTGAGGGTCCTTAATAACCCTCAGTGGCTGCACTTGGGCCCTGAGTGCCTCCCACCTGGTTGCCCTACCCGTATAAAAGCTGGGCTGTGTTTTCAGAAGGATCCTGACTAGCCTTTGCAGTCTGAGCTCCAAGTACTGGTGGGACAGAACAAATAAGACCAGGGTAAGGAATTACAATCTACACTTCTCAGTTATCCTTCTTGGTGGCCTCTGTGTGACTGTGTCAGAATGTGGCCTGGGGGTTATTTCCCTGTTCTTGAATATGTGGGGCAATTTGCTGTCTGTTCCACCTCTAGTGAGCAGGTGTGTTGTTTCATTTGTGTCTTCTGTTGCTGGCTAGGCTGTTTCATTTGAGTGCCATGTACAGATAGCAAAATCTACCTGTGTTTCCTGCTTGTGGTTGCATGCCTTTTGTAAGGCTAGTGGAATTAGCAAAACACACGTGCCCTCGTGTGTAAGTGCGTAGTCACAGAATCACTGACTCCAGTGAAGCTGCACCAACTTGGTTCTGGTGAGGAGGAACTTTATGCCTGTTCTAACTGCTCTTACCTGTTAGTTTCAAATGTTGTTGTGGGGTTTTTTTAAAGTGTAGAACATGTACATGTTTCCTTTTTTAGAAATAGGATAATAGAAGGTCAGTGAAGAAAAACATCATCCTTTGATAAATAAAGTTACATAGATTTGACATAGCAGGAACAAAATGTGTCACAGAACCACAAAGTGGTTCAGTGGTTGGAAGGGACCTGAGACATCACCAAGTTCCAAGCTCTCTGCTGTGGGTAGGGTCACCTCTCACTAGAACGGGTTACCCAGCGCCCCATCCAACCTGACTTTGAACACTTCCAGAGATGGAAGCAACCAGCTTCTAATACTTACTATGATATCTCCACCTCTTAGAAATTGCACTCGGGGCTGGAAAATCAGCAAGTCACACAGGTAGCAGATGTCACAGATGATGTCTATGATGACCCAATATATTGTGTTACTTGGGGTCTGATATGGGAACACATAGCGAAGGGGAATAAACCAGCAATTCCAGTTGTAGGCTATTGTCACAAGCATAAGCCAAGCTACGTAACGGCGATCTGAAAGAAAAAAACATGGAATTTGCAGGCATGGACTTAGAATCTCATTCTTTCAGATGCTTTTATTCTACTACAGTCTCTGGGAAGAATTCTGCCTAGAAATGCAGAAATATACATAAATCTGCCATCTTACTTTTGTGATGGCCCAGACTGCTAAAGCTTTAGGTTTCAATCAAAATGAAAAGATTTTGCAGGAGGGAAAAAAGTTCAGTTTACGAGACCATGTAGAATTGAATGCATCTGAGGAAACCCAATAAGTTTTGCTTGCTGCTGATGTATAACTGAGAAATAATTATTTGGCCCTAATGAATGGTGAAATTCTAGATCAAGACCGGAAGTCTTGGGGTTTCGTTGTGGTTGGTTTTCACACCAGCTTAGCGCTGGCCATCTCTGATCACTTGTCATATCTTTTCCCTGCCTGGAATAAATGTCCTATCGAGAAGGATCTGTGTGCCATGCTGAGTTGCAAACTGGACTGTGGATCCCACAATGGCTCACAGGTGCTAGGTGACACTAGGGAAGTTCCCTTCGGTGTGCCCTCACCCCATTCTGTTTTATTAGCTTTGATTTACCTGTGTAGGAGTCTATGCTGTCTGGTAGCTGCAGATACTCCATGTATTTTTTCAGCGGAGGCTTTTTGAATTTACAGCACAGCATATCACAGTAATGATCCTCCTCTGGCTTTGCTTCTGCATCCTCTTTCTTTTCTTCTTTCTTTTCTTCTTTTGGTGGGGGTGGAGGCTTCTTTGGTGCTGGCCACACAGAATGCCACAAAGGGTGACATTTTAATAGCGGTTCAATTACTACATCCTGTTCTCACATCTACAACAAAGCTATGAGAAAAGCTACAATTCATTACGTAGTGCTGCGTTAGAAAACTCACTGGAAAGTAAAATCAGCTCTGATGTAGTCACTGCGTCTGCGACCAAGAACAGGACACTTCGTGTTATGTGCAATATAAATATGTAGAACCCTTTTGTCCTTGTGACCACAGTGACCACAGCAGACTCAAACGAAGAAAAGGTAACCCATAATTTTGTTTTCATTAGTGCAACTGGTCATTTCTCTTTGTATGGCTGTGGCAAATAATGTAGCTAGGAAAGAGAAGGAGGAAAGATGTTGTGTCATGGGCTGACCTCTTGCCTCTCTTGAAGTGCAACAGCTGAAACTAATGGGAATCCTACAGCAGAGTGTGTGTGATGGAAGCCTGATGGTACCTCTCTGAGCTCAATTTTTATGTCTTTGAGCTGGATAATTTTGTCCACATATTTCTCCCCTTAATTCTGATGGCTTTGCCTCTGAGTAGGGTGTGCGGCCTTAGCAGAAAGCTGACAAACTGACTCAACAATGATTTGGGAAATATTTGTAAATTCTATAAAGGAAAAAGAGGTAAATGAGCAAAGATGTAATTAAAAAAAAAGAAATTCCTTTATCAGCTGGTATAGTTAATGATGCTTCAGGTGCTACTGTTTACAGCTTATAAAAACCAGGAAAGCCATAAAGAGCTTCTAAAAGAAAATACTAGAACATAAAATCACCACAATCAGTTCTCTGAGAAAGGACTAGAAAAGTCAAACCTCCCTTTGAAGAGCAAAGGCATAACATCTTTTTGTTATATATTTTTATCAAAAGTCAATATGTAATTAAATTCTCTGGAGTTTTCTCTGTTTCAAAGCATGTACCTAGAGTACTCAGTGTATCTGTAAGAGTACTGCCGTAACGGAAGCGTTATGTTCATACAGCAGGTCCAATCTCAGAGTGACCAGCATCTACCCGTAAGTTATGTAGGTTTCTTCATATATGTCAGATTCATGCCCATAAATAAACATGTCTGGGAGTTATTTTAAAGTGAAGAAAACTACTTGATAAAGATGATTCTATGCATTGACAAGCTTTTTCCTCCAGACTCTTTAGACATGGGGCTCAAAGGGAGCACGTACCTGAGGACCTTGCTTACTGTAGCAAATACCACTTGCCTTCACTGGGTGCAGAGAGCTCTATTTCATTGGGTGAAGACTCTGTACTTCCTTGAAGATTTTATCACAGTATTTTCTATTCCCACAAACTAATATTCATCTTCAAACTCCACAAATGCACAGCTATTTCTAGAGTCACTTACAGGCTGTAGGACTGCCTTCTGGGGAGGACAGCACTGGGTCTTTCAGCTTTTCCTTATAGACTGCTGCCCTTTCTCGCAGTTTTTTCACAATCTCTTGAAGCTGGGCATCAGCGTACTCGTTGGTTTGGAATCCTGCTGGTGGCTTCTGTGCACTAATTAAAACGGAACGGAAGAAGCCTTAATGTGCTGGAGAGCAATGGAAGAAAGGAGTCCTAGTTATACTTCTGAGCAGCATTGGGTACAAGCTGGAACATAGGAGGTTCCATGTAATATCAGAAGGAACTTTTTCCCATTGAGGGTGACAGAGCCCTGTAACAGGCTGCCCAGGGAGGTTGTGGAGTCTCCTTCACTGGAGATGTTAAAGACCCACCTGGATGTGTTCCTGTGTGACTTGGTCTAGGTGATCCTGCTGTGTCAGGGGGATTGGACTGGATGATCTTTCGAGGTCCCTTCCAATCTCTAATGATTCTATGATTAAGACTGGCCCTTCAGTGGCCACAGTGCTCACTCGCATCACTTACTGCATGGTTAAGTGAACACTTAAGTGAACTGTTTTCTGCTTATACCAGCAGTAGTCTAGACAATTGTTCAAGCAGAGGAACGGGGTTCTCTGTGCTGTGTGTAAACCACTACACTCCCAACTGCTGTTTTCCACTATATGAGGCATGTTTTTCCTCTCTGTGCATAGAAATGTGCTGTATCATAGTATCCTAATGAAGGAACACAACTGACTGATGCTGGGTGGCAGAGTAGAGACTACCCTTACTTTGTGCTTTCTAATACTGAGAAAATGCATTTAATCAAGCAGCCAACATGAGGTAATGCACCTGATTGACCAAGTGGGCATAAAACACTGGTATTCTTGCTGAAGTTTCTTCTACTTCCACTAAGTTTGCTCAGGATAATAGTAACACTGACATGATATTCCAGAGCTGTCAGCATTTCTTCAAACCTGAGAACTGTTGAGTGTTGAACAACTGCAGACCTGCATTCTGTGCTGAAGCAAGGGTTTGTGTAATCTGTGTGGTCAGTTAGAAAATCTAGTGGAAAGTGATTCTTGGTTAACTCTTTTGCTCTTATTCATACTTGAAATTTCTTCCTCAATTACTTGTTGCTGCCTGGCTATGCAGACTGAGACTGTTTTGCAGCAGTACCCAACAGGTGGTTGGGCCATGAATTTGGACTGCTTCTTGGGGGTCCTGGTGGACAACAAGATGACTATGAGCCAGCAATGTGCTCTTGTGGCCAAGAGGGCCAACAGCATCCTGGGGTGGATTAGAAGAGGGGCGGTTAGCAGATCAAGAGAGGTTCTTCTCCCCCTCTACTTTGCCCTGGTGAGACCACACCTGGAGTATTGTGTCCAGTTCTGGGCTCCTCAGTACAAGAGGGATGTGGAGCTTCTGGAGAGAGTTCAGCGTAGGGCAACAAAGATGATAAGAGAGGTGGAACACTTCCCTTATGAGGAGAGGCTGAGGGAGCTGGGTCTCTTTAGCTTGGAGAAGAGGTGACTGAGGGGTGACCTCATTAATGTCTACAAATATTTGAGGGGTGGGTGTCAGGAGGATGGCACTGGGCTGTTCTCGGTGTCATGTAGTGATAGGACGAGGGGCAATGGTTGTAAGCTGGAACATAGGAGGTTCCACATCAACCTGAGAAGGAACTTCTTCCCAGTGAGGGTGACAGAGCACTGGAACAGGCTGCCCAGGGGGGTTGTGGAGTCTCCCTCACTGGAGATGTTCAAGACTCAACTGGACGGGTTCCTGTGTGACTTGGTTTAGGTGATCCTGCTGTTGCAGGCGGATTGGACTAGATGATCTTTCGAGGTCCCTTCTAATCCGTAATGATTCTGTGATTCTATGCTGAATCTGTGTGGGATTTATTCTGTATCCTATACTCAATGTGTGAGAAAGGCTGTGACCAGCACGTGGCAGCTCTGAGCCTCCTTCCACACAGGTCACAAGTGCCACTCCTCTCCTGAAGCCCTGACAGCTGTGCTCAATGCAGACTACAGCAGAGAATCATTCTTTCTCTACAGTTTTTAATTTCTGTCCCAAACACCATGGGAATGTTGATGTGATGGTGAAGGAGGCAAACTATAGTGAAGCATGTGTGAAATTTCCAGATGGTTGAGAAGACTTTCCCAAAGGTAAGTAGAAGGAAAGTGGTAATGCAGCACCTTGGGTAGGAAAGAAAGAGAACATTGTGAAGCTCTTTAGGATGTCAGGTAGCGACAGGACTAGGGGCAATGGAGCAAAGCTGGAGAGGGGTAGATTTAGAGTGGATGTGAGGAGCAAGTTCTGCACCGTGAGTGTGGTGAGAGCCTGGAATGGGTTGCCCAGGGAGGTGGTTGAGACCCTGTCCCTGGAGATGTTTAAGGCCAGGCTGGATGGGGCTCTGGCCAGCCTGGTCTAGGGTGGGGTGTCCCAGCCTGGTGGTGGGGTTGGAACTGGATGTGGTCCCTTCCAACCCGGAGTGATTCTGATTCCATAACTTCTCTAGTGAAGTGATCCTTGTGTGTCAGGGGGATTGGACTAGATGGTCTTTCTGGGTCCCTTCCAATCCCTAATGACTCTCTGATTCCACAATAGTCATTGGATGATATGGTGATAAGCTGTTTAAAGCAGAAGCAGACGAAGTCTGGAAGCATGTGCTTATCATTCCTCTAATTTATGTTGTCTGCAGTGTCTATTTCTTGAAACTCCCCAGACAGGAGATTAATCAAGCTGTTGTGATACACTCTGTAATCTCATCACAGTTCCTTTTGTGTCACATATTCCCGTTGCTCAGGCCATCTGCAGTGTAACGACATCCTTTCTTGTTTTGAGTTAACACGTCACAATTAGTTTTGCAGTTTCTATGTAACATTTCAAATAATTCTTGCTCTTTGCTGTTGCATTTGCTCAGGACATTAACTCTCCTGTAGTAAAATACAGTTATTACAAGCCTCATGTGAAAGGCACTGTCTATCTGCTTTCTGGGGATAAGCTGTAAGTGGCGTCGGATTTTCTTGTTATTTCACAGCCTTTCCTATAAAAGTTAGTCTCCTCTATCATGAATTTAGTGCTTTATCATTACAACATAGCCCCAAGGAGCCATATTGGGTTTTTGTATGGATCAGGAACTATGGGAATACACTTATTTTCCCCACAGTTGTGAGAAATTGGTTCTCCTTGCCCTACTTCTCATTTGGTTTACATTATCTCCTCTACTATTTTCTAGCAATGCTAGATTTTTTTTCCTCAGGCACTAAAAGTGAAAAGCTCTGCAAGAGAGACCTAAGCAGAGAGGGATATAAATGCCAGGAAAAAGTACTTTGATGTTTTGGTTCATTAATGTATTTTCATTAGGTTTATGAAATGTACTGGATATATTCTACCTGTTTGCAGTTTCCATACTCTAGTAGTTAGCTTGGAAACAACTGAGCAAAGGTGTTAGTCTCTATAAAACATGTTTGTAACTATGTTTGAACTGGGATGTGCCCAGCACTGGCCTTGTTTTACTTTAGCTCGAGCTGATTGGAGTTTAGTGTCATAAGTGTCATCCCTTTGGGTCCCTGATGTTCCTACAGTAGTCAAGGATTTCTGGACACCACAAGAGAGCTGATGGTCTGTTTCACCAGGGTGCTGAGATTTTATCCTTGCAATGGGACATAACTTCTCTAAGATGTGTCTGCTTGGTGAATCCATGTGTTGCAATTAGTGGGTTGTAAGCACCAATAAGCAAGTTTTCTTGGTCAAGGAATTTGAGCTGAATGAAGAGCATTACTCACTGAGAACTTGCTACCAGCAAGAGGTCTGTTTATCCACCTGGGTCTGTGCCACACGGCAAATTGCCTCTTCATATGGCAGTTTGCAGCACTGGAGATGCTTTTCTTAAGAAATGGTTGAAGTTGTGATTCTACATTTGCAAAAGCAGAGTCAGCAGAGTATGCTTACTGAGTGGGAATGTTAAACACATTTTGTTTACTTTTTATCTTTTAAAAAAACTTACTGAGTGCATCTTACATGAATGTGTTTTCTTAATAATACGTCGACTCGGAAGGTATCATATCAGACACAGCTTTTGTTCTTCTCACCCAGAATGTGTAAGATCTTGAAATGTAATCTAAAAGCATCTCAAGTCCCAGCTACCCACTTTTTCCCTTTGGATATTCTTGAATGGATATCCTGTGGATGTGGAGTGATTTTGCACAGCAGTTCGCAGAGCAGGGTTTTGGATCCTTGACGGGGGTTTCAGAGTACTGCCTTAGTATAAATAGTAGATTGTAATCACCTTGGTAATCTGGGAAGATGAAACACTCCTACAGCTCTAGCCAGGCTTAAAGGCTTTTAAAAGCAACAGAGCAGAGAAAAGGTCATAGAAGTGCATTGTGTCCCTCCATTTGCTCTGATTTATGCTCTTAAATGCTTTCTTTTTTTAAAACCATTCTTCCACACTCTACTTTTTCAAGGACTTGTGGCAGCTCCTTCGTCTAGGACACCCTAATGCCAGGCATCCACTACTATTTACTCCTTACGCTTCCGACTCCTCTCCGCTCTTACGGTCACTTTACACATCCTCCCAGCAGCAGCCACACTCCTCAGGTGCTGCATTGGTTCCCAGTCTTCAGTGCAGCCTCACACAAGATTGCAGGGTTGCAGGATGGTAGGGGTTGGAAGGAAAACATTCAGCTGGGTTTTGAACGTGTCCAGAGATGCAAACTCCACAGCCTCTGGGCATCCTATTCCACTACTGTTACCTTCACTGTAAAAATGTTTTTCCTTATACACAGATGATGGAATCTCCCTGGGTTCCTAAACCTGCTCGTTGTTTTGCTTTGTTGATAGATGCTGTTCCCAGGGTCCTGCTCAGCTTGTGGTGTTCAGATCCTGTGGGGCTGCACCTTGTTGATAAGAGTGCCGCTTGCACTGGGGTTGCTTTTAGCGCTGAGCTCCCCTTCTCTCAGCTGTTGTGGCCCCCTGAAATAAAGCTGGATAAAATCTGAAATCCCATTTAATCACCAGCCTTGATTTCACTCATTGCTCAAAGCCTCATCTGAGATGCAGATACCTTGTGACTGGAAGTGTTCAAGGCTGAGTTGGGTGGGCTTTGAGCAATCTGCTTTGGTGGAAGATGTCCCTGCGCACAGCAGAGGGGTTGGATTAGATGATTTTTAAAGGTCCTTTTCAATTCGAACTATTCTATAATTCTATGGATCAAGGCTTCTGTAATGAATGTAGACTATTTCAAGATTGTTTTCTACATTGAATTTTTATTTTCATTTTACAAACAAAATTGTCACTAAAGCTTTTTTCAAAAGTTTTCCTAGATTTCCCAAAGACCCTAGATGTTCCCACGAGGAAACATTAATGTTTAATTTGTCTCAGAAAGAGACAATCCTAATCCACTGGCTGTGGAAACAAATGCTGATTTAATAGTGTAACTCACCAAAAATATGTGCAATGTATTTAGGATGATGTGCCCAAAAAATGATCAAAACACATTAAATGAATACCTCAGGTGTATATAATATATATATATGTCTTACAATTTAAATAAAGCTCTCCAGATCCTTACAAGGCAGGAGTAACTTTTAAAGAACTGGAGTACTGCACACACAAACACTAAGTCGGAAAAATATCTTACAATTTTAAAATGTATTTACTTACTTGGCATCTTGTTTCCCATCACTGAGCTGATGCTGTTCCTGTTGATTTGTCGTAGTTGGTTCATTTGGTTTTGGTTTTTCAGTTGGGATTTCAGTTTTGGATGTCTCAGGTGCTTTTGCTGGTGCTGTATCTAGAAAAATGAACATGGGTAACCTTCTAGTAGGAGGCAGAGGAGCTAGATTTTGAGTAATCTGTTCTTTAGCTCTCAATGACATAGATAGCTCTTATAAACATAATTTCAAGGATTTAAATTCAGTGGATATTTTTGTCAGTTTATGCAAACTAGTAAAAGGTTCAAAATATGTTAGCAATCTCAAAAGGGCTGGTAAATGTTATCTCTTGAGAAATGACTTGGAGAACATGTTCTCTTAAATAGCAGGAGTAAAGACTGAACTTTGCCTTTGAAGCAAGAGAATGGGAATGAGAGGACTGGTCTACACACTTCCTGAGATCCTATGGAGAAAAGACAGAAGAGACTTTAGCTGTGACATTACAAAACACACACCTCTATGCCTTTCCAAGCAAAAGTTTTGAACAAATGCTCTATTAAAGGAAAAGCAGTTCAGAAATCAGTGGAGCTGACATAAAACATTAAGTTTGTCCATCTTAACCCTCAGTGCCAGTGGTTAATGAAATTATTATAAGTTTATTTTCCATGGAAAGAAAGATTGTCTGAAGAAGTTAGCTTTGTTTTCCTAGAATTCAGCCCTGTCACTCATGTGAAAAATAAAGATCTAAAACAAATGAAAATACATCAGCAAGAGTGGAATCAAGCTGATTAAACATATTCAGGTTCTCAGAAATGTTTAAAATATAGACAATTTTACGGGAATAATAGCTGCCTGCTGACTGAGTGCCAGTGAAGAGTATAAAGTACAAGAAGACAAGGAACAAGATAATTATCTAAAAGTCTCTTTGCATTGACTGTTTTGGTTCTCTGAGATGCACCATAATATATCAAAATGTTGAACTTGATTTGCATTTCCTTACAATACAAACCAGTTATTTAACCCTGCTTTTTTTAGGTGCTGGGTGACAAGTTTTGTTAAAGTAGCTTGTGAATCAGATTCATAGTAGGCAAAAGTTAGATTTTTAGCTCCAAAATTTCACATTTAATTTAATCTCCCCCCTCAGGGGCTTACAAGTCGTTTGTAGTCTGTATAGAGTTAGATGGTGCTTAATTAGCTGAAATGAATTTTCATTGCAACAGGACTTTTGTTTCTATCTACAGGGAGACAGAGACAGCCGGTAGTGACCAACACTTTCCCCCAAGAACTGGAAATCTTATTGTAATGTAAATTAATACTGAAATAAAAGTTCTTAATTCCTCCTACAAAGTTAAATTATAACTTCTAGGTTAATTCCAGGCTCCAATGCTGATTTCACAGGCTTTTGCATTCTGTCCTGTGTAATTGCCCAACAATTAGGAAGACCACATCATTTTCTTGTGCATCTCTCAGTTTAGGATTTGTGTGTAGTTAGGGAACCTTCCTGGAATTCAAGAGGTATGGGTTTGAACTCCTGTATTACAAGGGAGTGGAGGTAAAACAGCTAAGCTAATATACAGAAGGTGACAAATAGCAGCAGCTACTACTGCAGCTGCTTTTCTTTTAATCAAACATTTAGTGGAAAAGTGAATGTTCCGCTTGAAGTGTGGTCACTAGGGAGGAGTCTGCGGTGGCCTGTTGTGAGCAGCCCTTCCATTGCTATGCTACACGTTCAGACATGCTGATTCAAGTTCTCCGTTGGGTGTGCTATTTTGGGGATGGGGTTTCCCCCTCTCTCTGGGCTTCTGACTTAGGATATAGATTTTCTGACTGTCCAAGCACCAAAATCTCATGACTTATAGAATGGCACTTGCATTTAATTTGCAGGCAGGTAAATGACCTTTTATATATCCTCTGGGTACTTTCCAAAGCATCTAGTCTTTGAAGATACTAAAAACCATAGAAAATTAAAATGGTAATCTCCCAGATGGGAGATTCTGTGTACTTTATGATCCAGAGGCACAACTGTAGCATGAGTCCTGCATCTGGGGAGGAATAACAAATTCCACCAGTACAGGCTGGGAGGTGATCTACTGGAAAGCAGTCCTGTGGAGAGGGACCTGGGGGTCCTGGTGGACAACAGGTTAACCATGGCACAGCAGTGTGCCCTGGTGGCCAAGAAGGCCAATGGGATCCTGGGGTGTATTAGNGGAAATACTAGTGCTAGTTTTAGTCCAGCTTTCTCACTCATGTCATACTAAGAATGAAGTGATGTCATTGTGGACTTCAGTAACAGCTACATATGTCTGTGAATCAAAAAATCTGTGACATGATTGATGGTTTAATAGAAGGAGGAAGACCAAGAACCAGAATATTGGAAACAGGCTAGTTTCTAGCGAGGGAAAAGTGATCAGGATATGCTTCAGAAGGGTAGTATTAACATGTGGTGCAGTGTCTTCTAACAAAGAAATAGAGAGATGAGTAGGAAAGAATCATGATAAAGGAACTGCTAGAAAGACAAATGACAATAATGCAGACACCAGCTAGCAGGTGGAGACTGGATGTGGACATCTAGATAGCATAACCACCAGCAGAGCCATTGAACAGCCATTTGTCTAGCACATCAGTTATGCAAAGAAACTATGGCAATTGGATTCAGAATCATGGAGAAGCCAGAATTATGGGAATCACTTTTTAAGTGCATAAATGCAGGCAATAAATTAAAAAGTGAATCTGTTATTTGAACAAATGGACTAAACCCAGAGGATTATTTAGAGAGTGAACTAATTATGCAGAGAATTAATCACAGAGCAGCTAGTGAGCAAGAAGGCAGTGAAGGATATTGAGATGAGGCAATGAATAACCAACAAAAAACCCAAAGTACTAGATGTTATTGAGTGATATAAGTGGCCAAGTTATAACCAAACAGACCCCATCTGCACCTGCTGCTGAGTTTTAGTCTGTGCTGGCAACATCATGCTGTCTTGTGAAGAGAAATGGACGAGGTGATGACTGGTTTTGTCCATGTGAGAAGACATTGGTGGGGCTGGACTCGATGATCTCTTGGGTCCCTTCCAACCCCTAAAATCCTATGATCTGATAAGCTCTACTCATTCTGTTGACTTGTGTTTGAGAACTATGGAACTGCAAAATGGAACTATAACTGGAAAATTTTCTGGACTATTTTGTACTGGCTATAATGGGGAAACTAACAGACCTTGGAAAGGCTTTTCTCAAACTATTTTAACTTCTGCATTTAACAGATTCCCCTTAACTAGCATTGGGCAAGCTCTAACTGTGCTTTTAATAATTCTCTCCAAATTTGTGCATTGCCTAGAGATAATGGAGTTCCTTATTCAACTTGAATGGTGAAGGCTTACATGCTGAGTGCTAGAATTCCTAAGTTTCTCCTGAGGTGTGGTGCTTGTGTAAGTTCTCTGGTTTGTGCAGCTGTTGTCTGTCTAACTTACTAATGCCCACATGCAAAAGGAGAGACCATCTTGCGGCTTGAAGCACCTACCAGGAAACTGCATTTAACCAACTCCCAAACAAATACAGAGCCTAACTATGTTTTTATATTTTGCTAAAGTAATTAATGAGGTAGTTGTTTCTGTGCCACCACTTACATTTTGTTTTAGAAAGGAATAAAAAAACAAAAAGCAGTTAATCCCAAAATACAAATTAATGAATGACATTAATCTGCAAAACTAGATCAGATTTTGGATGGAAACAAAGCAATTTTTTATGATGGTACTTCATTCTCTCATGGGATAGCATCTGTGGTTTAATGTTGCTAAAAAAGCCACGAAACATCAAATTTGATTTTTTATTTTACATTGTTGGCTTAATGCTACAGTTAATTCATGTCAGATTTTGTTTTTCCCTGATTTAGAGCTGTAGACATTATATAACAAGATAATTGCATTAAAATGATTTTGTTTAAAATTTTGCTGCATGAGAAAATAAATTGTGATGTGATTACACAAACTGCATATAAGGATTACACAAGTTTTCCTTGTAGTCTTTTTCCAGTTGCTCCTTTCTCCTGAAATACTTTTCATCACATAAAGCTGGAGGTTTCTCAGCTTTTCCAAAGGAAAGGCCTGACGTGACAGGAATGCCTGACTTGGTGTTTTTCTCCAGTACTGGACAATGGAAAAAAGAACTTTTCCAAAAAAGTTTTGAAGGGCTGTTCAATGAAAGATTTGAATGTCAAGACAGGTTAAAATCTGTCTCATCTTTGTAGTGTTTTAATCCATTTGAGAAATATCCCCAAAAGATACAGTAAAAAAATACAGATGTCTTTTTTAAGCTACTAAATACTTTCGTTTCAATGGTTTCTAAGAAGTTAACTTACAATAAGAAAAGAAGACACTGTTAGACTAGGAGGATTCATGAAGTGATTCTTTGCTCATTGCCTTTTATTATGTATTAGACAGTGCTCGTCTTTCTGTAACAAATATTTGATGTGTTGTTGGTGGGGATTCAGAGTTTTTAAAGTTTTTCCATAAATGTAAAACCAAGATCAGCATCAGGGATCAACATCTGGCAGAGGATTTGGAAGCAGAACAATTTTACTTAGTGTGTTGCCTGGCTCATAGTTTATAGACAAGTTTCAGTAATGCTTTGTGCATGCAGGTGACTCCTGAGGGATTGGAACCTCGAGGCCCTTTCTATGCAGAGAGCCCTTGTTGGGTGCTGTGTAGTGCAGTTGAAGTTTTCCATTAGCCATAGACCAAAGTGGGCAGTGCTATGTCATTCAAAGAACCAGAACCTGGTCTTTGACCTAAAAATCCCTCAAACAATATGCCCTGAGTCTCAGTTCAAACAATTAACTAGTTCTCTGAGAAAGTAAGATGAAGAGAAGCTGAAAGGTTTCAGTATCAGCTTCAGCAGACACCTTTCTCTAGCCAAATGACCATGGGGTTGGCAAATGAGAAGTGAAAAGAACATATGGAAGTGAACCTCACCCATGGATGAGTAAAGACAAGGGGAACTTCATTACATTGCCAGTGATAAACATCTCGGATGGTGTAATCCTCTTGGCCATAGTCACATAAATCAGATCACAAAACACTTAAGATTTAGGTTGGCAGTGGGCAGTTGCCTCACCAACACTTTGACTGTTCAGAGACGCTTTCCTCTTGGCCAGGACACTGGCCAAGGACACTTTCTCGGAACTGAGAGGTGTAAAGAAATATTTAGCTGCTGTAAGTGTGTTCCTGTGTGGCTTGGTCTAGGTGATCCTGCTGTGTCAGGGGGATTGGACTGGATGATCTTTCGAGGTCCCTTCCAATCCCTAATGGTTCTGTGATTCTAAACTGCAGGCGATTAACTAACGCACATACAGTATTTTGTGCACTTTTAGGTTGTTATGGAGCATTCTGGCTTTTAAATTGTCATAGTGCCTTCTACCAGTGCATCTGTGAAAACCTGCAGTAAGTGAAGTTTAAATGAGTTTGCTTGAGCCTTGCAGTTAAACCTGCAAGCAAAGATCATACAGATCATTGGCTTGAACCTTGCAGTCTGGTCTCTTTATGTCACAGCAGCCCTATGCAGTGCATATATATATTGTTTGAATAATCCTTGCGTACACATTGAGAGTTCATTACTGACCTTCTTGCTTTGGTACAGGTTCTGTGTTCTTACTGGCCTCTGCTTTCTGTGGTTCATCTTGTTTTTTATTTTCATCCTTGGAAAAAAAAAAATTGGGTTAGAAACTGTAGGTGCTCATTGTTAAGAACAATGGTTTGATATTTGCCACATCCTCTTTGGAATTCGATTGCCAAACTTGACACGCACTGAATGTGCTGCTGAGTGTTCTATGTGTGTTCTTGGACAAGACATTCCACGTAGGTTTGCAAAATGACTTGGATGCTGCAAAAACCCCTAATGTCTTTACATCTGCTGTACAAATCCAGTTAATTAGCCTGGAGTCCTGCCACTATAACTTCCCAGAGCCTCCTTCATGTCACGAAGGCTGACTTGTTCATTGCTGCCAGTCACAAGCTAGTTTGTATCTCAGCATCAGCCAGTTTTTTGCCTAAACCTTCTTCTGGGCTAATCAGCAGCCCAAAGTGACAGATACCATGTCTCCAAATAAGAAATCTAAATACGTATTTTTACCAAAAGCAGTTTGCCAAGTGGGATATCAGTCAGCTGTTGAGACTCAAGGTTTTTATTCTTTCAAAGTGATGTTTTATTGCCCTAAGAAAACTGATGTGGAGAATTTAAAAAGTGCATCATGAGCAATTCTTTGCCTGCAGATCCACATTACTCAAAGTTCTTTGAACATGGATGCTTGGGGCAGTATGTGTGGATGGCAGTATGGATATGCTTGTTCATCAAACAATTGGGGTAGCCATGTTTATAATAATTTGAGCTGTAGTTGGGTTAGATGAAAGTACACAGCTCCTGGAGGCTGAACAAATCTGTGTGTTTCAGAAAAGCACCAGTTCTAGGTAATCATTCCATATGATGGACAGGTATGTTTGTCAATTTTACATAAAACTGTAAAAGACTTAACTCGAGGCTCACAGAATTTAAGTCGGTCATTCTGCGCGCTCAACTGTTGTGAACATGTTAAAAAACACTGCTTAGTTAAAATTTTAATGGTGGCATTTCAACTGACTCATTAAGCATTAATTCAGTTTAATCACTCAGGCTGATGTGAAATAGTTCATTTAACTTTCCTAATTATTTGGTAAAATCCTACATTTTTGACATTTTACCTTGTAAAGTTTTGATTATGTTTTGATAAGCTGTAAAGTACCGAACCACTGTCTGTTATTGGGAAAAGAAAAAACTTTGAAAGTAATGTGTCAGAGAGATTACCTCATTCTATCTCATTAAAAAATATTCCATTAATTAAAATGAAAAGAAAAAGTTAAATTTTACAATAAAGAATGACTAAGTATTACTCACCATGTTTTTCAGACAGGAGGTATATTAGTAAAACCAAGCCAAATAGAAGACTTTGAGGTTTTGAGGGCTGTGGTTTAGGGGTGAACTTGTAAGGCAGGGTAGATGGTTGGACTTGATGATCCCAGGGGGTTTTTCCAACCAGAGTGATTCTGTGATCAGAAGAGCCCATGCCAGTATTTCTAATTCTCCCTTTGCAATGTTGATCAAGACCTCTCATAAACTTGTACTATTTCAGGTTAACCCTGCTTGGAAAGGAACTTGCAAAAAGAGGAAAGCTATCTTTTATTCATAAAGAAAAGGTAGGAAGGAGAATAATGGTATTTACCTGATTTTACAAAATAGAGATTGAGATGTTTGAAATTCTAACCTTTGGTATTTACTCACATAAGTACTTTCTAAACATCAGCTAATAGCATCCTGTGCTATACAATAAAAAACTTTACCTGGCCTGTAGGTGCCTTGGGTGGTGGAGGTTGAGCTTCATTCTTGCAGACTGTTTCCTCAGGCACTAATTTTGGTCTAGAAAATATCGCTCTTATTTTCTTAAACATCTTGCCTCCTCAAGTCTCTTGAAGACTCTGTAACTCTTACCACGAATAGGTAAAAGCACGTGTTTTCTTGCCATCAGTAATCAAGCCAATTAGATGCTTAATCAGCTTTAGATCTGATTAATGTCTTAAAAGAAATTCCTTGCACAGTCTGTTTCAGTGATGACTTTCTCAGTGTTAGTGCTTTTGTTTTATGTTGTAGAGTGAGTTCTGCTCTAGGTGGTTACTCTATATACAGACTGAGATTTTCATGCACGAACTCAGGGGAGTGGAAACACTTTCTGGTGAGGTCAGTGTCTATGTATTGGCACAGTCATTTTGTGCATTGGATAGTAAGCATCCAAGTTTGTAGTCAGAAATGAAATGTAAAGTCCTAGACTGCAATTTGGCTAGAAAATTGAAAAGGTTAATTGACCAATAATCAACAGCTACCCAGTAGGTACAATCAGGTCTTTAGAGGTTTAATTATTTTGTTGTCCTGAACTTTAGGAAGTTTAGCTTCTTTCTTTTTTGAGTGAATGACCCTAAAGGTTCTTCTCATGGGGTTTCTTTCAGCAAGTCTACACCTGATTTTGTTAAACCCTTCTTGTTTTAAAACTTAGAAATAATTTAACCTTTCATTTTCCAATGTATTTGCAGATAAAACTATTTCATTCAGAGCCTTAGATACAATTTTGACAGGTTTCTTTTAGCTTAATGTCCTACAAATTAGTAATATCTAAATGTGTCTGGAGTTTATAACTAGGACATAATTTTCAGACCGTATAGGCCTTGGGTCATCCTATAGAACTCTGTAAACTCAAGCATGATTTACTTTATAGGTAAAACACAAATTTCACACACTTCTGTACCACATTGCTTCAACCCCTGTTAATACAATAATAATGGTAAATAACCATTATTACAAATTAATTTTCTCCTCTTGTCTTAATTCTACTTTATTTCTTGAAGTGTATGCCTTCACCTTAAGCTCTGAATTTGAACAGCTTGTGATTGATTTGTGCTGGTTATCAAAGCACCAAGTAATGATAAAACCTACTCCTTTGAATTATTTCTCTAATTACATATTCAGTAATTATATAGAAGTATTGAATAACATTTATTAAAGGAAAATACATTTCTCATGAATTTTTGCAACATTATGCACATTTTTGTCTTAAAAATGCCAACAAAAATGCTTATTTTTTCTATGATGTGAAGAAACATAATATTTTGTTTTTTAATTTATTAGTGTTTATACCAGTTCTAATTTATAATGAATATGCATGCAAAATAATATAGCAAACTTGCAAAACAAAATGTCTTTGAGAAACAGTTAATAATTACTGGTACCTGTAGTTAATGAAGGTTACTTTGGTTTCGTTTGTGACCAATTAAATAAACGTTTGAATCCACTTCATCAGATGTGATTTAGTAAATAGTAAGACAACAACAAACCTAATATTTTTATATCAATGGAGGTACAAATTCACCTCTTGTCCCTGGGAAGATCATGAATCTGCTTCAATATTTCATTTAGTTTCTTGGTACTGTGGCTGTTGAGTTATTTTTAGCAGGCTCTGCACATGCTGAAAGCACTTCAGTTAATTGAACATCTTGATGCACTGTTAAGTAAGAAGATTAAGAATGCAGCAGCAAAGCAGATCGCCTGTATCCAGAAATTAGCTTCTTAGCTGTGTTGGCTTTGACCAGTGTTGTACTTGTGGTAAACACAGGGATTTCAAGCCTATAACATGCATTCTCTAGATAAAGGTGAAGTACATCCCTTCTCCATTTTTCTCCTTGAAGGAAGTGTTGCTGGTCCATTTAGCAATTTATCATATGGATCTGCTTTCCAAATTTTTGATTAAAAAGTAAATTTGAAACAAAACACAGACTAGACCTTTTGTTCTAAACTTGTGCAAGAGATTATTTTCCTTGAAACACAGCAGGTGTCTTAGAAACAGAAGTAATTTAAATTCCAAATGTTCAATTGATGGGTAATTGCTGCAACAATTGTCAGGACTCTTTTTCACCAACCCACTGGAAGCTGTGTTAAAGGGTCCAGTACTTAAAACTGAGAAGGTTCAGAAGAAAGCATGACTTATTTTCTCTGAATAAGTTGCTAATGAAATTTCTTCAGGACTGTTCTTGGAGCTGCTGCTTTTGTTTTCTATTCAGATCTTCTCATGATGCAAAATGCAATGTGCAGGTGTTTTTTACAGGTATCTTTCTTCAGTTTCAATTTGTGAGTCGAAGGTCTTGATAGCTAAGAGTAGTGCACTTTTTACAGAGCTGTGGAACAGTTAACACAACATTGATATTCCTATGTGAGAGGAATGGAAACAGGAATTTGGTTATAAATTTAGGCTTGAGGTGAGGAGAAAATTCTTCACCAAGAGAGTCATTGGCCACTGGAATGGCCTGCCAGGGAGGTGGTGGAGTCGCCGACTCTGGAGCTGTTCAAGGCAGGATTGGACGTGGCACTTGGTGCCATGGTCTAGCCTTGAGCTCTGTGGTGACAGGTTGGACTTGATGATCTATGAGGTCTCTTCCAACCTTGGTAATATTGTGATACTGTGATACTCTTCTGGGAAGCTGAAATTCAAATTGAAATTATCAAAATAAGGGAAGCCATCAGAAAGGTAAAGTGTTCTAAATCCATCATATTTTATAGATATCCTCTGATCATCCTCTTCCTGCTGCAGTGATGCTCAGCCTTGTGCTTTTGCTAATGTGGGTGTGTAAAACACTCCACCAGCACAAGGTGACAAATCTAGTCAACAACACAGCAACAAACTGAGCACTGCACAAACAGTAGCTTTGTGGCAGAAAGGAAACCTCCTTAGAAATCCTCTTTAAATATGGAGTTAGTTTGATATAGCTGATAAAGCACCAAATTGGGACTGGCCCCAATTTCAACCAGTCCATCAAACTTCTACAGTTTTTGTGTAGGAGAAGAGACTTAATTAGTATTTAAATGTGCAATCAGTGCTGAAAAGGATGGGAAGAGGCCCTTTCCCTTCGATTATAGAGTTAGCTTGGTTAGGGCTCTCACTGCCACAAACCTGCCATTTCTTATTCAGATAACATATGGCTGGTTTTCTCTCCCCAGTCATTAATCAAAAGCACTAGTAAGTTTGTGATTAAGCGGTTTATAAAGAGCAGTAAATTTTACCAGGGAAAGCAGAAGATTTATGTCTCTTTAAAATTCTAGTTTTCCAGAGTTATGCAGCAGCAGACCAGTGCTCAGTTTTCCTTCAGATGAAATTCTGGAAAGTTCTTGGATACAAATTTTCTATTTAGTCACACATGACTGGCTGGTCTTTAGCAAGGACTCCCTGATTTTTAAGGGTGTCTGATTGGTCAAGTCTGGCTAGAAGCAGGAAATTGTGAGGACCTGGGTAATCACTTTCTTCTACTTCTTCCTGTGTGTGTGAGTATGGAGGATCCACTGGTTTATCAATTTACCTCAGTATTTTGCATTCTCAGCCCCAGTGTATTGTGAGAAATGTGTTCCCTTGGTACTTTAGAAAGATTTCTTCCCATTTTCACCACCAACCTAACATCAACCCAGAAAACTCGTGAATCTTGATATCAGACACATTTCTGCCTGTATCCAAAATTCTTTTCTTCCTCATTCCCATCCAGCAAAATATCTCTAATCTTCTGATTTTCCTTCTCAACTATTAAACAATTTATTCTTTATCTCAATTCCTACCATGGCAAAGCCAGAAAATCCTGACATCCAGTTATCACTTTGTTGTGAGGCTACTAGGATAGTCATGCTTTGCTCAGTGCTTCAGAAGTAGTTCAAGCAGTTAGTCTCCTGTGAGGACCAGGGCCTGTGATCATGACAGTGTTTTCAGCTGTCTGTAGAAGACCTCAGTGGCCTCCTCATCCTGATCAGGTGGCTGCTAAAAACCACCCACAACAGTCACCCATGTTAGCCTACACCATGATTCTTACCTGTAAGCTCTCAACTGGTTCTTCTCTGTGGTAAAGGCAGAGCTTGGTACATTCCAGGTGTTCCTTTAACATAAAGAGCTTCTCCCCAACCCCGCTTTGCTGCCCTGTCTTTCTTGAGCAGTACGTAGCCATCCATGACATCATTCCAGTCCTACAAGCTATCCCACCACATGGCACTTGGTGCCATGGTCTAGCCTTGAGCTCTGTGGTAACAGGTTGGACTTGATGATCTATGAGGTCTCTTGCAACCTTGGTAATAACGGTGATACTGTGATATCAGTAATCAAAATAAGATCATTGCTGTGGTGTTCTTTTGCACAATAGTGTGAGATAAATGTGTCCTACAGGATGAGGTACATCGAAGGTTTTATGCATTCCCCTTGGATTCAGTAGCCCAACGACATGCAAAGCTAAAAATGGCTTTGAGGTGCTCACCATCTACAGAATCTGCCATGAAACCAGACGTCACTGATAGAAAAATGCAATAACCTCAGCTACCTACTATGCTCAGCCGGTGACAAATGTCAGGTTACAAACCATCCGTCATTTTCTTGACGACTCTGTGTGTTGTGCGAGCTGTATCTCAATTCTACTGTGCATTTTATTTGCTCTTCTTTTTATCTGGATTTACCCTTTGTCATGTACCTGTCCAGTGAATTTGAAAATGACAGTTTGGAGGAGGATTCTTTTGACAATAAGCACCGCGTTTAAAAACTGACTTGATATGCTGATGCACCATGTAGTATGTTTATTGTAACTTCCTTGCTACCTCTTAAAGCAGCTCCACTGGGTAGCTGAGTGCAGAGGCTGAGATTCATCCCAGCGATCTGGAGGGGGAGCAATAGACCTCCTGAAGGAAGATTAAGCTCATTTATTCCTTTCTTCTAACAACGATTTGAAAGGAACGACGACAACCGAATTCTTGACTTGGGCAATTCAGATGTGAAGACAAAGCTGAGATAATTTCTTGGAGATCTGGTAGGAAAGGCACAAGAATATTGTTACTGGATACATGTTAATAGGGAGCGAAGGCTGGCTCATGCTTTATCAGAAATGGTAAAACTGAATTGTTTCTTCAAGGAAGAGGAGCTCTTCCATGCTGTCATGACAAGGCTGTGAGCTAGAATGAGAAGATACATGAGAGTTTGGTGCTTCTGCGCTGTGGATGGGAAGGTCAAGGTTACCACTGAGAGATGATTTCCCTGACTCCTATGAATACTTGATATATATCTTTATACTGAAGTCAGGTCAGCTTAGCACATGAAAGGTAGCTGGCAGTGACAACTTCTGCAGCTCTCAATCTGCTGTCTTAGACTTGTTTGTGACTTGATGCAGTGGTTTGAGCCTGCTGAGGTCTTGGTAGCATCAAAAGGGGTAGCCAGTATAGCCCCTTTGAGAAGCTTCATGAAAGTTCCCCCATCTCGGGGTCAGAACTGCCTCTGGCTCAGGCTGAAGCTCATCAGATCCTCAATGAAGGAATGTATTTGAGTGGGGAATCTTGTTTCACAGGTTCGATTTATTTTTTCCTTTTGGATTTATTTTCTAGCAGCTCCCCTTTTGTTTGGAGTGGGGGGATACAAACATACAGTTGCCCAGCTTCATGTGGAGAAATCAGAATAAGAGGCACACCAGAACAGCCTGCCCCCTGTGACAGTCCCTTCTGTAGCCTTTGGAGGACAACACACTGGAGCAGGGGTCTGACCTTTGAAGAGGCTGTGACTCTGTATTGGAGTGATTCATTACTTGAAGAACCACAGTCCGTGGGGGAGACTCCCACACTGATCTGAGAATCTCCTGAATGACTGTCCCCCATGGGGGGAACACGGCATTGCCACATGGGAGGCACTGTGAGGGGTCTTACCCCTGAGGGGGAGGAGAGAGCTGGGCCCAAGAGTTTTCAGTGAAGAATCACTTTTCTCTGTCTGCATTTGGTGATGGGGTTTCATTGTTTCAATTAAATTTGATTTTGTTTCTACCCAGTCAAGTCTGTCTTTTGCTTGTGACCATAAGTGCTGAGTCAGCAGTCTTTGCTTCTCTGCGGTCAAGCCCCAGGACTGGCCAGCCTCAGCCAACTGGTGACACTCAAGTTTCCCCATAATATCTGTGTATGTTGTCTTTTGTCCTTTGATACCAGACCAGCAGTTCCTATGCCAAATACATACACAAAACTAAATGCACAAAGTCCATCTGACGCTCAGATGGAGGGTTCAGTTTATGATCCAACGTGTATGATCTCTCTGCAGGAGGTACAGGCACTCATTCCACTTCAGAAATTCACACCACAAATTTGAATAGGCAAAATAAATGTGGTCTCTGCTAAGAGGAGTTAAAGGTAGGCACGAAGAAGGCAGGGCATAAACTCGGGAAGTATGTACGTATGTGGAAAGATTAATGAAGTGTTCTCACTTGAAACAGGATTTTAACAGGCACTAAGTTGAAGAGAATAGGTTATGTTCCATCCGTGGATTGAACATGGTGTGAATGATTAAAAGGGGAATACAAGTAGCAATTAAAAAAGCTATTGAAACTGAAAGTGCTGAGACTGGAAGAGCCAAAAGGCTACTTGATGTTTAGTACAAAAAGTCCAAGATGAGAGACAAATTTTCAGAATTTTGAAGGTAAAAGTATTGAGATAATTACATATTGTAAATGGATAATTTTCTGCAGAGCACATGGCTGCGGATTTGGACAAACAGGTAGATGTGACTTGATGATTGATTCAGTTGTGCCATCTAATTGGAGACTTCACCTTCTCACCTGTTTATAGTGGCTTCTTAACCTTGGAATACGTCAAGACCACCCCCCCCATTTCTACTGTGTTTTAGAGCCACTGTGAGTAGGTTTTCCCACTGTTTTGAGTTTTATTTAATTATTCAGTGTCATCTTGGGGATAAAAATGAATTAAGAAAATGAAATGCTTATTTATTTTTCTAGGTTCTGCTTCATTCTTTGATGTCATAGACTTTGGAGCCATGTCCTCGTATAGGGTGATTTCAGTTCTCTGGAATTTCCTCTCACCTGGTTTTTACTGATCAAAACTATGCCTGTATGTCTAGGATTTTAATGCTTTGCAATAATTCCATAGAATTTTCCCCATGGAGTGTATTGAGTCTGTGATGGGATTTTGTATTTGGATAGGAACATAAGTCCTGCAAGTCCCTTGGGATAAGAATTTTGATGGTATTTCTTCATCAGGGTTTCTTTATTTGAAAGAAAATATTTTAAATTCCTTGGAAGAGATTTTTAGAAGAAAATCGTTAAGATACATAGTTGTCTAGAGAAATTGACAACAAGCAGAGGGAAAATATGCTGCATCTTTGAAAGCAAGCAAACTGCAGCAGTTACTGAGCCATAAACAAAATGAGACTCAAATATACTGGGTTCTTAAACCATATGTGGTGGGTTCAAGAACACAAAGATAAAGGAACAGAAAACAAAGCAGTCGGGTCTCGATGTGTTCTCGGATAGAATTTGCCAGACAATGGATAGCTTAGGGAAACTGGAAAAGGGTTTGTTAACTCTATAGCTGTGTACAGGAAAGAAGAAAAGGTTAAGCAATCAGTGCACACAAACTAGACACTGTCACAAATGCCACCAGGTATTCTGAGAAAAATACAGTGGGAGATTGCTGTCGTATCGGTCCTTGGGTTTTCTCACATTAGAGATCTGGGGGGATAAAAAGCACATCCTTCAAGTAGAGATGAGTACCATCACCGTCTCTATTATTCATGTGTCAGCCTCTTGGAAACAGTGGCACCTGGGCTGTCCAGACTGGTGAATTCTTCCATTCTTCAGTGTAGCTTCTCCAACTCAATGCTCATTGGGCATGCCTGATTCCTCAGCACCTGGACTGCATCCCTCGATGCAGGAGACATGATTTCAAACAAAGAACCTAGACTCTTGTCTTGCATGCCCAAGGTTTAAGGATTTTTCAGTCCTTCTGCTTTCTTCAGCTAAGCACCCCCAGTCTTTGTCAGTGACAGAAATTACAGTCTCTCTTCCTGCTGATCAGTGCTCTTTAAGATGGTGGTGGTGGACCCTGGCCACATGTGGGACCCAAGATGGAGAGTGACCACATGGCTGTGTCAGCAGGGACCCTCCCAACATGCAGGGTTGGGATGCATGGGCAGCAGGGACTCTGCATGTGGCTGAGAGGATTCCACAACCTTCTCCTCTCTTCTCCCTCCTCTTGTCTCAACTCCAGGATGAAAAAGAGGAATCCCTTCAGCTCACCATGAATTGCTGAACAGCTGCTCCATGGTGGTGGGGGAAGTGACAGTAGATCGGCACTAAGGTCTTGCTTTTCTGAGCTGTGCAGAGCCTCTGCTGCTGTGCTGGGGTTGCTGCTGCTGTGCCAGGGTCAGCGCCAGGCTGGGCTGTGCTGCAGAAGGCTCCTCTTTCCCTGCACCACCCTGGAAGTGTGTGTGTGTGGTTATCACGGGGCAGCAGCCCCTGTGCTGGAAGCCTTCAGCAAAAAGAGGCAGGACCAAAATCACTGGACCCTTTTATATTCTCACCTAGCAACACCCCTTAAGAGCAACTCTTGGGACAGTGTCATCTCCCCCAAGGACAGGTCACTGTGGGGGGGTCCTCTTAAAGCAACATAACTTTTTCTTCATGAAAGCACAAATCTGTACATCCAAAAATTCTGGTAATTTTCAAACTGCAACAGCATACTTCAAAAAAAGACTAAATTTAGCTTTCAGCCAGGCAATCACTGACACAACTGATTTTTTCATAATGCCCATTATGAAGGAAAGTCCTTGACTTCAAATACTTGTAATGTGAAAGATTACAAAGAATAAATCCCAGTAGATTTGTGCTTCTGCAACATTTATTTCATATTTTCACCAATTTCTGGATTAGAACATTTTCAATACTCCTCAGTTGTGAAAGGTTCATGAGAGGTTAATGGGAGTCCTTACTAGAAGAACCCATTCAAGAATGGATGAGTTCTTACCCACTGTCCTGAGACAGAATAGCAGTTCCAGTGAGAGTGCCACATCATTAAGTCTGTCCTTGTCAAGTCATCTGTTGTGAAGTCCTCTGTCACATAAGTGAGGCACCGTGTCACAGACACCACTCACCTGGGTGCTCTGTCTGCGAGGGTTCGCTTCTGCCAGCTATGCAGAGTGAGAAAGTGCTGCTGACCACATGTGGAATTCCTTGTCTTTTTTGTTGACCTTTGGTGGTGGTGTGTTTCTGTTCCGGCTCACACTGGACTGACTTTTTGCAGGGGGAACATTGAAAAACGATGAATTTGGAACAAGTGTCTTGTGTAAATTTCATGCAGCTCTGACACAGATATGAAGGGACAGTCTGGTGGTCCTCTGTTTGCAGCTTAGCTCTAGAGGTTTGTAGACTTCACGGTGTATGGGCAGGCCAAACCTGTAAGAGGTGGTTTGCAAGCTGCAGTGAAGCAGTGTATGAGGGAAGCAGGCTCTGGAGAATAAAATATGCCTTTCCAGTGTTTTGTCTTGCAGCAGGCTCTGGATTAGGAAAAACTGCCTTGCAAGAACGGGTGAGCAGGAATCCCTCCCTCCTGTGGCTTTCCCTGTACCCATGGGATGCTGTGTTAGGTTGGAAGACACACAGATGGGCACAGACAATAGCAGCCTTGTCTCATCAGCCTGACTGCTGCCACTCCCCACATCCAAGGCTGGAGAGAGCAGGGTCTTGGTGTGTTTCTGTTCCCTATCAGGAGGTGCTGCTGAAGGACACACAGCACATCTGAGGTGTGTGAGTGCCTCAGTACTTTTGCCTTGTCAGTTGGTTTCAGTGGCTGCTGCTCCCATCAGCCTCAGGACCAGGCATTTTAACAGAGAAAGAGTGAAAGCTGCTGAGCCTTCCCTGAGAAAGTACTCTGCAAGCGAGGGGAGAATTTTTTTCAACAAGAAAAGAGCAAGGGAAAGAGCAACTTTTAAAATGTTTTTTCTTTTGTGAAAGGTTGCTTGCAATTATATGGACTAAATTTGTATCTTGATTTATAACGTTGATTTATAAACGTGTATCTTGATGTACAAGAGTAGTAAGGGCTACACAGACAGCTGAAAGCAGACAGACAGTCCAAAGCAGAGTCACTCGTTTCCATGGACAGTCACTCCTTTTGGTTCTCCATGCACTGAGACTTGAGGGCAACTCCAAACTGTGATGCAGACACTGGAGAATTACATCCACACACCTCTTGCATCTGAACTGCTCAGCTACTGCTTACTGTAAGGCAGCTGCAGATTTGCACATTTTTCTAAAAGTAGGAGTTCCTACTACAACAAAATAAATATTTACAACTTTATAGTTAAATTAGTGTAAATATCAGAGCTCAATGGCAAAGGGTCTGTGTCAGGGATAATCCAGGAAAAATACTTTCAACCATAGAACTGAACTGATAATGAGGGTGACGATAGCAGTCCTCAGGGGAAAAGTGTGCTAGCTGATCATCAGATATGCTTATGGACAAGGTGAATATTGCTTTATATGAGAGTAGTTCTTCTTCAGTCCTCCTTTCTCCTCAGGTTTAAAAAGCCCTCGTGTGTACTACTCTAATTTCTAATCCTGACCAGCATTTTTTTTTTTCTGAAGACATCACTTACTGGAATCAAGTCATAACAGCCCAACATGCCCTCCTTTATAGGCAACTGCTCTAGCCCTTTCAGCTCTAAACCTAATTTCTTGGAAAGTTGTTCTGCTTACAAATGGTTTTGTGTTTGCCAATGTAAGCAAAAGAGAGTCCCATTCTGAACAATAAATGAAAATAAATTGAGTATCTCTACCTTTCAGGATATGTCCAAAGACAGTAAATTAGTGAATTGCTAAAAGCTGCTTCTGTAGCTGCAAAATCTGTGATAAATCCCAAGGCACACTCATGCCAAATAAATAATACTGCACACATAGCATTTCCATTGTTCTGCTCTGATTTAAGGTTGAAGTTGCACAGACCATGACATTAAACCTTTAAAACTTCGTGCAAAGTTTTCACAAAATGGGAATATTGAAGTATTTATGGAGGATGGTAACGTTTTTACTGGGTTTTACCAGATGTACTTGTCCAGGATTTCAGTGAATTTGCTATTCTTTAGACAATATGAATGTGACTCAAAGTGTAACAGCAGCAACATCAGTTACAATAACAAACTGATGGATCGTAGAATAAATCATAAAATTATTTAGGTTGGACAACACCTCAGAGATCATCTAGTTCCAAGCCCCTACCATGAGCAGGGACACTTCAGACCAGACCAGGTTCCTGAAAGCCTCATGCAACCGGGACAGGTTTGGAGCAGCCACAACCTTCCTGGGAAATCTGTTCCAGTGCCTCAGCCCCCTCACATGCAGGAATTTCTTCCTAAGATCCTATTTAAATCTACCCTGTTTTCACTTGAAACCATTCCCTTTGTGCTCCTACTAAAGTCCCTTGTAAATTCTGAGTCCATATGTTAGTCTTTTACACGGAAAAACGGAGAAAACAAATTTTCTTCAGTTTTCCACAGTGGCAGCACACCCTGGAGGGGGATGACCATGAAGCTTGGGAACCAGAACTTATTCAAACCTGGTTATGTGCGGGCAGTGAGATGCTCCTTACGTGTGAGTGCGATGCTGCTGGCATGGCTGTGCACTGATTTGCATGAACTGGAACAACTTCTTCTTCCAACAGCTGTCAGACAGAAAGGGACCTTGGGGTGCTGATTGACAGGCAGCTGAACATGGGCCAGCAGTGTGCCCAGGTGGCCAAGAAGGCCAGTGGCATCCTGGCTTTCTCTGAGAGGGTTGCATAGCATTGGGACAGGCTGTGCAGGGAGGGGGTTCAGTCACCATCCCTTGATGTGTTCAGAAGTCATATAGATGAGGTGCTTAGAGATCTATTTTAGGGGTGATAAGGATAAGAGTAGGGTTAAAGGTTGGACTTCATGATCTTACAGGTCTTTTCCAACCTAAATGTTTCTGTGGTTCTTCTGATCACTGGACATCGTTCCTGAGGAACGTTTCTGTGCTTTCACACACATATTTTTGTTCTTTTCATTCTCTGCCTTGTGTGTATCTGCAGGGACAAATGCAGGGTTTTTTTGTAGCAGTACCGTCTACATTATCTGTTCTTGTGATTCTATGACTTGGTCTGGGGGATCCTGCTGTGTCAGGGGGATTGGACTGGATGATCTTTGAGGTCCCTTCCAGTCCCTAATGATTCTATGATTCTATGTTTCTATAACAGACCATGAGATGAATTAAGAACTGGCTACATAACAGAGCCCAGAGAGTGGTGGTCAATGGGACTGAGTCCAGCTGGAGATCTGTGACTAGTGGTGCTCCCAAAGGATCCATGCTGGTTCCAGTTCTGTTCAATATCTTTATCAATGACCTTGATGACAGGCCAGGGTGTCTTCTCAGCAAGTCTACTGATGATGCTAAGCTGGGTGATAATGCTAAGGCTGTGCAGCCATTCAGGAAGATTTGGACAGACTGGAGAGTTGAGCAAAGAGGAACCTGATGAAGGTCAACAAGAACAAGTGCAGAGGCTTAACCTGGAGAGGAGTAATGAGAAGCACCTGTACAGGTCAGGAGGTGATCTGCTGGATAGCAGCTCTGGGCAGAGGGACCTTGGAGTCCTGGTAGACAGTAAGTTATCCATGGAGCAGCAATGTACTCTTGTGACCAAGAAGGTAAATGATAGCCTGGGGTGTATCAAGAAGAGTGTGTCCAGCAGATCAAGAGAGGTTCTCTTCCCCCTCTTTTCTGCCCTAGTGAGACCACACCTGGAGTATTGCATCCAGTTCTGGGCTCCCCAGTTGCAAAGAGACAGACATCTACTTGAAACAGTCTTACTTGGCAGGTGGTTAGGATACTCGTATGTAAAATAGGAACTTCACTTCTCTTTGGTATCTGGAAAGCCCAGGTGATCCCTAGAGGAAAGTTCTGGGCTAGAGTACAAAGCTGGCAGCATTCCTGTGTTTTCAAGCCATGTATTTGATGGGAAAAAGTGACACTAGTGTGCTCAGCATGAACTTCTGCTCTGATGGTGTGTTCTGAGCATGTCTATGAGGCTGGGGTGCCTGGCTTGTGAACCCTGAACAGGCCTGTGTGTGAAACAGGGAACACAACAGGGAGCTTAGTATTTAGTTTTTATTTTTGTTTTAAATTACAAGCAGTGCAGGTGCCTGCTTTAACCCAGAGGAATGTGAAGAATCATACCCAATATGAGAAATAGTGTTCTCCAACTGTGACTTCAGGCTTCTGGAAATAAGTGCTGCAGCCTGAGATGGAAAGCTGCCAGACTGCAGGTGTTGGGTTAGTGCTGGGTTGGATAAGAGCATTAAACACCTCTTTGCTGACTTGCTCCTTGTTCCTGTGTCTCAGTAGGGGTGACAGGGATGATGCAAACATTCACAAATCAACAGTGCTTCTGGAACTCTTATTTTAAAAGAAACACTACTGGACCGTTCTCGGAGCCCACTGCAGTTTCTTATCAGTATTTCTTCTCAGCATTCTTCTTTCCCTCACCTTGTTACTAGCCCGGGCATATTATTGGTTTTGATTTGCCAATCTTGTCTTAGACAATTGAGTTCTTCACTAAGATGAACCTGACACTTGTATTTGTTCGCAGTACGGATTTACACTGCTCGCTTATTTAGGTGCTTGATTATCACTGATGATTACAGAAAGGTTTTCTTCTTTGGCTCTCTTTTTTCTCTCATTCTGATTAATGTTTCAGTAGCTGCCTGTCGTTGTCTAGCAATGGCTGCAATCCGTCCTCTTATTTCTCACGAGGCAGAGTAGGAGACTGATCTACTAATGCTTGAGCAGGTATAGAAGATACTATATAAATTAAAATGTAAAGTATCTGGCATTAAAAATACTGCCTTGCAATGTCCCTTCAGTCATGTATCATGTCATTTCAGCTTACAGGAGCTCGGACTGTCCAGATGATATAAGAGGAGCTGAAATGTTGAAAATGAACGGTTCCATCTTGCCCGCGGCAAAAATATGATGGCAATCAGAAACACTCTTCCCCGTGAGCATGGCTAATTAATTTTTATACTGCCTGAATACAATAGTCTATGCAAAATAAAGATTGAGAGAAACAAAGTTAACCCTCCTTAGGGTTTGTTTACAAAGGAACATTTAGTAAAATCAAAGAAAGTGGATGATGGAGAACGTGAAGCCAATGCTAATGATCTAGGGATTATTTTGCAGTTAATGGAACCCTCAGTACAGAGATTTTGGTATGATGGCTCCAGCTGGAATGAAAACCCAAATGTGGTTATATATCAGCTGGGAAAACCTCAGTGGTTTATTAGTGGGCAAGAGGAATTAAAATGAGGACAGATACAATAGGAAGAAATTAGAGAACAGAAGTTAAGCAAAGGGTAGTCACCACTGTGACAGAGGTGACATCTCCCAAGGTCCTCTTCATCTTCAGTTTTCTCTCAGTGAGGGAATTCTACCCTCAGCCTCTGAGTGTTGTCTTTTGTACTGGAAAGGACACCTCTTTCTTGGTGCACAGTGCCCTGGGAAGCACAAGTCCCTTTCCTCACACCAGGGCCCTTGTCTATCAGGCATCGTTCGTGTACCTGAGAGGCCTCCTGGGACATGGTTTACAAAGCAGGATATAAACCACTAATGCAACAGCATCTAGGTTTGCTGCTTGTGACAACAGAAAGGGAGAAACAGGGTTCAAACTCACAAATGCAGCTATGTCTACAGCTGATGACTGAGACAATCAAATCTACTTCATCCATTAAACCACTTTATTCTTCACCCTCTTTTATGAAGAAGTTTGTACAGGGATTGAGAAATTTAATGAACTATAACAAGACCAGTGCAGAGTCTAGTATCTGGACAAGAACAACCCCAGGTACCAGTATAGGTGGAGGACTGACCTGTTGGAGAGCAGTGTAGGAGAAAGGGACCTGGGGGTCCTGGTAGACAGCAGGATGACAATGAGCCAGCGATGTGCCCTGGTGTCAAAGAAGACAAATGGCATCCTGGAGTGGATAAGAAAGAGAGTAGTAGATTGCAAGAGGTTCTCCTCCAACTCTGCTCTGCCCTGGTGAGACCGCATCTGGAATATTACGTCCAGTTCTGGGCCCCTCCATTCAAGAAGGACACAGAACTGCTGTGCATAGCTATCTGTGATAGTGTGTGTTACTTAAAAGCTATTCTCCAGTACTTCAGTTTGTTCATATGGACCATATCAAAAGGCAGTTTAACCCAATGTTCTGTCATTGAGAATCATCAAAAGGTGATGTCTAGGAAAGGTGAGAGGAGAAATAACTAGTATATTGATTTCTCCTGACGATCTCACAGAACCCAAACTTTTAAAGATCAAGAAATGAGTCATTCCTGTGCAGTCACTTCCCTACAAAGGTTATCCTACTGTTTTAAACACTGTTTAACCAAATACTCACAGCAGTTTCTTTATTTTTTTCCTTTTACATAGTTTTTCAAGGTCAGATATTTTGCTTTCTAGCAGATTTTTTTAAATCCGTAATAATAAGCAGAATTGTTGGAAGAGGATATAATTTAGACAAATATTGGTTTATCATATTATATGAGAATTTATCATATATATTATCATACTATTCATCTTTATCTAACACTCTTGATGAAATCCTGTGTGAATCTAAATGTTCTGAGCTATTGAAATTCTGTCCTTAACTTTCCACCAACTGCTATGTTACTGTAAGCTGGTAAGAGCTAGGAATTTATACATGCCACATTTGAATTTAATCAAATCTTGTCAGTCAGCATCATAAGTTAGATACTCTTCCCATCACAAGTAGCTTATAACACAACAAGGTAAAACCTTAAAAACCTCTGCCTTTTGAAGGTAATAACGTTAGTGAATTTTAACAGATTGCTTTAGCAGATGGAGATGTGATATTCGCCACAGGAAATTATATTAACATCCTCTTAAACAGAGATGTCATATTTGCCACAGTAATTTACATCAACATGATTTGAGATCGATTTGGTTCCCCAGAAACAATTAGAAATAATATTTCATCAATCCCTTTTGCCTTGTCGCTTCCTAAGATGACAGTTAGTCTGCAGTGGGATGTCATGGTGAACAGGCAGAAGTACTGTTTTGCTGTGGCTCTCTATGATGTGATTAACAGAATTAGATGAGGTCCTTCCAACCCAAAGAATTCTGTGATCCTGCCTGGTACCACAGCAACACAGTGTGCCAAGACAGAGAAAACAAATGACAGTTACTGGTACACAGCAATAACAGTTATTTTTGATTTGGTGTAGTGGATTAGTGTGGCTACTGGACATGTTATCTGCACTTTTGTGTGCCTGTATAGTGCTCTACCACTGCCTTTAAGGGATCTTGCTACCTACTTTAATAGGTTGATTAACACACTATGAAAACAAATATAGCCACCCCTACTGTGTGTTAACCTCTTCAGTGAGAGCAATCACAGAATCACAAAACATTAGGGATTGGAAGGGACCTCGAAAGATCATCCAGTCCAGTCCCCCTGACACAGCAGGATCACCTAGACCAAGTCACACAGGAACACATCCAGGCAGGTCTTAAACATCTCCAGTGAAGGAGACTCCACAACTTCCCTGGGCAGCCTGTTCCAGGGCTCTGTCACCCTCAGTGGGAAAAACTTCCTTCTGATATTATACGGAACCTCCTATGTTCCAGCTTGCACCCAATGCTGCACAGAAGTATAACCAGGACTCTTTTCTTCCAGTGCTCTGTCACCCTCAATGGGAAAAAGTTCCTTCTGATATTTATGTTGAACCTCCTCTGTTCCAGCTCACACCCGTTGTCCCTTGTCCTATCATTGGACAACAATGCAAAGAGCCTGGCTCCATCCTCCTGACACCCACTCTTCACAGATTTATCAACATTAGTGAGATCAGCCCTCAGTCTCCTTTTTTCCATACCAAAGAGACCCAGCTCCCTCAGCCTTTCCTCGTAAGGAAGGTGTTCTTTTCTGTTCATCATTTTTGTGGCTCTGTGCTGGACACTCTCCAGCAATTCTGCATCATTCTTGAACTGAGGGGCCCAGAACTGGACACAACATTCCAGATGTGGTCTCATCAGGGCAGAGTAGAGGTGGAAGAGAACAACTCTCGATCTGCTAACCAACCCCCTTCTGATCCACCCCAGGATGCCATTTGTCTTCTTGGCCACAAGAGCACACTGTTGGCTCATGGTCATCCTGCTGTCTACCAGGACCCCCAGGTCCCTTTCTCCTACACTGCTCTCCAACAGCTCAGTCCCCCACGTATACTGGTACCTGGGGTTGTTCTTGTCCAGATACTAGACTCTGCACTGGTCTTGTTATAGTTCATTAAATTTCTCTCTGTCCAGCTCTCTAACCTGTCCAGGTCCCCATGAATGGCAGTACAGTCTGCTGGCATGTCGACCACTTATCCCGGCTCTGTGTCATCAGCAAACTTGCTGACAGTGCACTCTAATCCCTCATTCAAGTAATTAATGAATAGATTGAATAGGGCTGGTCCCAGTATCAACTCTTGGGGGACTCCACTAGATACAGAGGGAACTAGGGTTGTGTAGCCTGGAGAACTGGAGGCTCAGGGTAGACCTTATCATTCTCTACAACCACCTGCAAGGAGGTTTGAGTGAGTAGGGGTTGGTCCCTTCACCTTGGGGAAGTGACTGCTGATTCTGCCTTGTCCACAGAGCTCATTTTCATAGTAGGCAACCCACTAAAACCAGGCTTCTCATCCCAACATATGTTGTGTTTTGTCACCTGGGGCCTTGACTGAAGACCTAGGGCTCCAATTTGCAGGATATATTCCTGTTCAGTAAAGCATTTGTGTCTTTCTGCAGCATCCACAGGTATGTAGGTCACGTAATCCTTGCATTTGATCAAATCGTCCTTCAGGAATAAAGCTGAGCTGAAGCACCAATATAGAGTTGTAAAAGAAAGACAGTCCTTTGGATTTGGATGCAAGTCTCTCTAAAGTTTGGTTTGGTTTTATTTCAGATTATTAAACAATCTTATTAATGCTTATTAATAGCCAAAGGGCAGGCATCAAGAGTATTGCGCCAGATTCTGAGAGAAGTGTCAAAGCTTATCTAAGAAGGACTAACGCCTCACCAGAGATCTCTGCAAAGTTCACACCATCTGTGATGGGTTCAAGACCTCAATTAAAAATAAAGGAAAAGAAAACAAAGCAGTTAGGTCTTGAGATCTCGGATAGAATTTGCCAGACAATGGATAGCTTAGGGGAAACGGGAAAGGGTTTATTTATGCTATGACTGTGTACACAAAGAAGAAAAAAAATAAGTTAAGCAAGTCAGTGAACACAAACTAGAAACTCTGTCACAAATGCCATCACATATTCTGAGAAAAATAAAATGAGAGATTACTGTCGTATCGGTCCTTGGTTTTTTTACATTAGAGACCTGGGGAAAGAACATGTCAGTGAAGCAGAGTGGGGTACCACCACCCTCTCTTCTAGTCATGTGGAGAGAACTTCCAGACCCTCAAGTGTCACCGCTCTTATCTGCAGATGCCGGACCCTCAGCCGTCCAGACTGGTGAACTCTTCAATTCTTCAGTGCAGCTTCGCCAGCAAAATGCTGGTCAGACAGGCCTGATTCCCCAGAACCTGGAACTGCATCCCTTGATGCAGGAGACATGCTTCAAAAAGAACCCAGTCTCTCTTCCTTGCCCAAGGTCTAAGGATTCTCAAATCCTTGTGCTTCCTTCAGAACAGACAGTTCAGCTAAACCTGAAGTAATTCTCAGGTGCCTCTCTTAAGGCTCCTTCTCTCCCCAATACTCGAGCATCCCCAGCTTTTCTCAGTGGCAGAAATGACAAACAGTCTCTCTTCCTGCTGATCAGTGGCTCTAAGATGGCGGTGACTGGCCGCATGACGCCAGTCACGTGTGGAGCTCAAGATGGTGACTGACCATAAGGCCAGCATCAGCAGGGGGCCTCCCTGACGCCACTAACGTGGCTGTCTCCTCCCACTTCAGCTACAGGGGACAAGGGAAGAATCCTTCAGCTCACCAAGGTTTGCTGAATGGTTGCTCCATGAAGGAGGAAGATCAGCACAAAGTTCTTGCTTCTCTGGTCTGCGGTGCAAGCTTGGAGCTGGCCCAGGTTGGAGTCAGGGCCAGGACCAAATCGGAGCCGGGGCTGGGTTGGGGCCTTTTCTCTCAGGCTGCCTACCTGAGACAGAATGGGGGCCTGGGCCACGGGGTCACTGTGCTGCTGCCACCTCCAGTGTGGGGAGCAGGGCTGCGGCAAGCCATGGCATTGCCTCTGTCCCATCTTCCCCCTACCACCTGGAAGTGGCGAGGGGCCGGAGATGAAGCTCCATCCTGGTGTGCTGTGGCAAAGCCCCCAGCGAAAGAGCCAGGGTGGGATTGTCAGCCCTCTTTTATAATGTCACCCCCTCTCCCAGGACAGGTCACTGGGTGCTTAATGGGGGTCATCTTAAAGCAAAATGCACCTTTTTCTTCATGAAAGCGCAAACCTAAATATTTGAAACTTTTGGTAATTTTCAAAGTGCAACACCATCTGAGTGAAATTTCTAAACCACGCTTTCCGTGTGCGCCCTTCCGTCCCAGTTTAAGTACAATTTTTCTTTTTCCTTTTAAAATACGTTTTGTTTCTGAACAAGCAAGAGATTTTCACTCCTCTAGGTCACAAGTCCTGTTATGTAGAACTAAGAATACTTCCCAAAGATTTTGCACAGATTATAGAAGTCACTAAAATGGTATTCTGCCAAAATCTTATGAATAAAGAATGTTATTATTGCAAAACGTTTTTAAAAAAGAGCACAAAAGAAGATGGAGATTGAGTTAAAGACGTGCTTTATGAAGAGAAACATGTTGGTGGTTATCTTAATGAATTCCATTATAGTACATACATTTTTTTGCATGTAAACAAGCATAAGGAAGTACAATTAATTTGGACAGTAATGTCACTACATTAGAGCCAATAACAAGATAAATGCAGAAACAAATGGTACTTGCCTGTCTGGTTTTGCTTCAGAAAGAATGAAGTGCAAATAGCTGTAAGCCTGGATTAGTCATATGATAGGTGCTTGAAAAATCTTCACAGACATTGGTGGGTTTTCATAGAACTAGAATTCCTCTGCTTGTGCTGGCTTGGAGGACTGGGCTTGAACAAATAACATACACAGTAAAAACTAAAGATTAGATTGTTAAAATCGAAGGCCAACAAGCTAACATGTCGATGTGCAATGTTTCGTATAACGTGGGGGAAAGCTGTGCAGTCAGAATGATAGAATAGACTCATAGAATCATTAGGGATTGGAAGGAACCTCGAGAGATCATCCAGTCCAATCCCCCTGACACAGCAGGATCACCCAGACCAAGTCACACAGTCAGTCTGGGTTAGAAGGGACCACAGGATCATCCAGCTCCAACTCCCCTGCCATGGGCAGGGACACCCCACCCTAGATCAGGCTGGCCAGAGCCCCATCCAGCCTGGCCTTAAACACCTCCAAGGACAGGGCCTCAACCACCTCCCTGGGCAACCCATTCCAGGCTCTCACCACTCTCACGGTGAAGAACTTCCTCCTCACATCCACTCTCAATCTAACCATCTCCAGCTTTGCTCCATTCCCCCTAGTCCTGTCACTACCTGATATCCTAAAAAGCCCCTCCCCAGCCTTTTTGTAGCCCCCTTCAGATACTGGAAGGACAAAAGAAGGCACCTGCAAGGAGAGGTTGTATATAAGGGACAGCCTGAGAACTAATAAACGGCTTTCACTTGATCACACTGATCATGGCTTGATGGTCCATTTATAGATCTCCCACGAATTAAAACTCTACATTCTTGAACACAGCAAGTACGATACGCACACTAGGTAGAACTGTGAAACATGCTTTTCAGTTTGGATCTATTAAACAGTTTTATTTTCCTTACACTGAGAAAATAACCTGAGCCTTCTATTTTTCATGCTTTGTAGAAACAGAAGGGTAGGGCTGAGCTTATTTTTATAAATATTCTGTACTGCAGGTGAAATGTGACAGAATGCCATAATTTTGAATTTAATTTCTAGCAATGACCAGTCTACACTCTGTCCTGAATTAACAGACTGTAGACGTTCAGATCTCACATTCTAACTCTAGCTGAACACATACTTCAGTCTTCCAGAAGACTTTACTGTGGTGACTGGTGACCTGTGATTTTTTATTCACTTAATAAAAATTAATTTCTAAATACCTGCTCTGAGATCTTCTTCCGTAACACAAATCACAGTTCACAGTGCTGCCATCACTGATTGTATTTCTTACCTTGAGAAGCAAGCTTCTACTCAGTCTATAAGGCAAACAAATTAAATGAGAGACTTGCATAGGTTTAAAGAGTCTTTTTGTTTCAGTGCTCTCAGCATCACTTTGTGTATCTTCTGCAGCTTGGAAACTGCAGTTATTCAAAATATCTCTGGATGCCCAGGACGGGACATATGAGGAAAAAAGAGTGAATAAAGAGTCCAAAATTACACCAGAGGGGCGGATGTAAGTAAATAATTATGAAGTGTTTATTTTTCTTCTGTTGCTATGGTTATTAGCAAACCCTTGCTGGGTTAAGATTGGGAGCCAAGTGGGCCTACAGCTAAGAATAATTGTTGCTGTACTGTGCAATTCCTTATGATTTTTTCCTGTGTTTAAAATTAGTTCAAAGTGCACTGGAAATATTACATGGCCATGCAGGTTGCTTGATTCTTCTCAGCATGTATGTACTTGGACTTGAATGCTTGGTCTAGTCCTACTCAACGTCTTCATCAACAATGCATATATCCTTACTATGAGAAAAGGCTGAGAGACCTGGGACTGTTTAGCTTGGAGAAGAGAGGCTGAGAGGGAATCTAACCGATGGTTATAAATATCTGAAGGGTGAATGTCAAGAAGATGGGACCAGTCTCTTCTCAGTGATGCCCAGTGATAAGACAAGGAGCAACAGGCGCAAACTGCAACACAGAAAGTTCCATCTGAACATGAAGAAAAATTTCTTTACTGTAAGGGTGAGAGAGCCCTGGAATGGGCTGCCCAGAAGGGTTGTGGAGCCTTCTTCTCTCAAGGCTTTCAACACATGTTCCTGTGATCTGCCAGAAGTGAACCTGCTCTGGCAGGGGATTGGGCAAGATGCTCTCCAGAGGTGCCCTGTGACCCCTGACATTCTGTGAATCTGTGAGGCTGGTTAATTGAAAGAAGCATCTGAACTAAAATCTTGAGTCCTGTAAAACATCTTAGGGCAGCAGAATTGAGAAGCTGCTGCAGTCCAACAGTAGCAGGCACGTGGTCAGCTGAAGAAACGAGGAAATGTTACCGGTAGCCTCAGTGGCAATGGAGAGAAGGCAAATCAGATCAGCTGAATTCTGCCACTGGTGACAGTGCATTGCCTGTAACAGACATCCGAATCTTATAGATCACTATCAGGCTTCTGTTGTAAATAGAAAGAAAGAAACAAGGGTCTTAACAAATCAGTTCCTGCCTAAAACATGCCAGATGGCTCGTTTGAGAAGCAGAGCAGTCTAAAGGTGTGCAGTAAGCTCAAGTCAGTATCATTCTCAGTTTCATTTAATATGTGAACATGTATCTCCCTCCAAACTAAATCAGCACTGAAGATCAATGAGCCTTCGCTTTGGCACCCTTAATGTCTTCACAAGTTGAAAGCTGTAAATTGTCCTGCAGTTGGAATGTTTGTCCTGTTTTAAAAGACAGGAAGTTATACTTTGAGGAAATTTTGTTTTGTCTAAGGACAGTTCTGAGGTCTCAGGAAACAAAAAGAGCTGGCTTAATGGCTGCACCCAAAGAGTGGCTGTCAATGGATCCATGTTCAAGCAGAGTCCCTCAGGGATCAGTCCTGGGACCGGTCTTGTTCAACATCTTTGTTGGTGACATGGACAGAGGCATTGAGTGCACCCTCAGCAAGTTTGCTGATGACACCAAGCTGTGTGGTGCAGCAGACATGCTGGAGGCCAGGGATGCCATCCAGAGGGACCTGGACAGGCTGGAGAGGTGGGCACAAGCCAACCTGATGGGGTTCAACAAGACCAAGTGTAAGGTCCTGCATCTGGGTCGAGGCAATCCTAAGCACAAATACAGGCTGGGCAGTGACTGGCTGCAGAGTAGCCCTGAGCAGAGGGACCTGGGGCTGCTTGTGGATGAAAAGCTCAACATGAGCTGCCCATGGGGTTGGTGGAGTCTCCTCCTCTGGAGAGGTTTGGAGCCCACCTGGACATGTGCCTGTGCAGCTTGATCTGGGGTGTCCTGTTGTGGCAGGGGGATTGGACTGGATGATCTTTCAAGGTTCCTTCCAATCCCTAATGTTCTGTGGTTCCATGTTTCTGTGGTTCTGTGAGTCATGGGTGTGAGCTGGAAAACAGGAGGTGTCGTATAAACCAGAGAGAATTTTTTCACAGTAAGGGTGACAGAGCCCTGGAACAGGCTGCCCTGTTGTGGGGGGATGTGGGGTCTCCTTCTCTGGAGACATTTAAAACCCTCCTGGACTTGGTCTAGGTGATCCTGCTGTGTCATGGGGATTGGACTAGATGATCTTTCAAGGTCCCTTCCAATCCCTGGTGTTCTTTAGAATTCTAAACTAGCCACCTATATAAATGCTTTGCATACCATTGCTGAGTTCAGAGGAAAATGGAATGAGAAATCTGAGGATGGATGAGAAATCTAAGCAAAACAGATCTTACCATTAGAAGTGCCCTTCCACTTTGCAAAATACTACTCAAGATCTTGAAAGAACAAAACACCCTTCTCCAATGCTTTAGGAATCCTTATGGCTGATGGTATCACAGAGTTAGTGTTTGTGAGGAACTTAAGCTGCTCTCTAGAGCTTTCAGTCAGTGAATTGCTCACCTTATTGCTGCTGCTGATTCAGCGTGTCTATCATTGAAATTATTTTCTTCATCAAAGGAGAAATGCTTGTGTTCTACAGCAGAAGAGGAAGTATCTGGGCTCTGGTATGCATGTGACAAGATACCAACAGAGTAGCAGAACTTGGAATAGCCATGAACTTTAAAAGCCATGGAGGATATTCCATAAATAAAAGCTGGATTTGTGTGCATTCATTTTTGTTATGCATTTGGTGGAATCACCTGCAGCTGGGGTGACCTTTCTCAATGTAGTGAGAGAGTTTTATGTAGGAATAAGGGATGGAGTGTGATGGGTTTGGTAAAATCACATTTGTTTACAGTATTCCTGCATCAACCTCTCTTTCAGGTGTCACCCTTCTCTCTTAGCTGCAAGGATGTTTTTTTTTCTCTCATGAGCAGCAAAGGGCAGCACGACAATTAAGCAAACTAGGTGGGAGACAGGTTTAGTAGGCCAGACAAATTTTGGGATCCTTATTTGCAGATAAGGTCTTCCTCTTCTTAGCATCTCCTCCTTTTTTTTGTTTACTTTGGGAGTTTGGTTTCCATCTTTGGTCTGCAGCGTACCATGGCTGTCTGTCTCCTTCTCACTCTCCCTTCATAAAATCATAGAAACATTAGGGATTGGAAGGGACCCAGAAAGATCATCTAGTCCAATCCCCCTGCCACAGCAGGATCAATTCAATGGAGAAGCTATAGAATCAGAATCACTCAGGGTTGGAAGGGACCACCTGATCATCCAGTTCCAACCCCTCACCATGGGCAGGGACACCCCACCCTAGACCAGGCTGGCCAGAGCCCCATCCAGCCTGGCCTTAAACATCTCCAGGGATGGGCCCCTAACCACCTCCCTGGGCAACCCATTCCAGGCTCTACTCCTCCCCCATCCCCTTCTTTCTCTCTTCATCCCAGGCCAGGCATAGGAAAACGCTTAATTCCTCGTGAAAAGAGAAGCAAGCACTGCCTAGATTGTTTAATACACATCTCCCCCTTTTGCCCTCCATCTGCAGCTTTTAGAGCTTGTTTGAGCAAGGGGTAGTAAGTCCTGCGTGTGGGGAGGGCTGGACCCGAGTGGGTGAGGAAAACATTATGTTTTTGTTTGGGTTTTTTCCCTTCCCCTTTTTTTCTTTATTGGTTCTTCTTTCTATTTAATAAAATTGCTAATAATGTTGAATATTTTTAGTTCCAGTTTCCATAAGAGTGTTTATTTTCTCTCTTTTTTCCCCCGGGGTGGGAGGAAAGAGATTTTCTTCTGTAGGGTTGGGCAGAATATAATCTCTTTGGGCTACTCTGGTGCTAAACCATGACAATTTTATACAAACATTTTGTGTGTAATAAAAACTTGTTAAATTTAAGACAGATCATTAAGCTACCCGTGATTGCATTGCCTTGACTGATGTTAAGTGTAGACTGGCCATGAAGAAACTTGGACTTGCAGTGATGGAGAGGTTCCTCAGTTGCCTCTGATCGTAGCACTGGGGCAACGACACTAACTGCTCTGCAGATGATGCTGAACACAATAGTGGTAGAGTAATAGGTGTCTGTATTGACAGGAGACCCAGTTCCATGATGGAAGGAGTTCAACCATGTCATGGTTTAGCACCAGATTAGCCCACAGAAATGATATTCTTCCTAACTGTGCAGGAGGAAATCTCTGTCCTCCCACCCCACGTAGGGGGAGAAAAGAGGCAAAGTAAACATGCTTCTGGAAACTGGAACTAGAAATATTAAACCTCATTAGAGATTTAATTAAATAGAAAAGAATGAAAAAAAAGGGGAAGGAAAAGGAAAAGGGAATCCCCTCCCCCCCTTCCAAAAAAAGGTGTTTTCCTTACTTACTCCCCATGCCCAGACCTGCTCGCCCCTAATTCCAAACAAATGGTTAAAGGAAAGAATGAGAGTATCGTAGGCAGTGCTTAAACTAAGCATCTTCCTGAGACTGGCCTGACATCACAGGAAGAGATAAATATGAGAGAGAGAGACAGAGAGAGAGATTGGAGAAGGGGAAAAGGGAAAGGGGAAGGTGAAGTCAAACTCCCAAATAAGGACCCCAACATTTGTTTGGCCTACTCCCCCTGCTCAACCTGTTCCCCATGGCAGCCACCTCTCCACTTCACTTCTGCACCCCTGACCTCCACCCCCACTGCTGTTAGGGCACCGAGGCTCAAGGTTAACTCCTTATATGCTGTAAGAGAATTTGATGCAGGAATACCATGAACAAATATGATTTCACCGAATCCGTAACCAAGCAGGAGGCCTAGATTTGTGGTTCAGAAAGGCCCTACAAGAGGGAGTACAGCACTACAGTAATCTGTTTTTATGCCTTATGCCATAATGTAAATCGTTATCATTCTGATCTTGTTTCAAAGCTCCCAATAAATTGCCCAAGTAGGCAATCTGTAGATGTCCAAATCTGCAGGGTACAGCTTAGCAGAAAATCTAAACCTCTGGACCTAATTGCTGGTATTATCATACTTAATTTGATTACCTTTGCCAGTGGAACACTTTTATAGCTGAATTACCCTGGTTAACGTCTCACTTAAATCTCTGTGCAACCCAGCAGCACTGGCTTTAGTAGACATAATTCAACTCTGGTATAAATGAGAGGCAATAAAAGTGATAGAGTTGAGGCTGTTACTTCTATACAGAACTTGGGGTTTGGATGTGATCTCATATCTAAGATCTTGTCTTAGAGAATCTCACCAGGAGAGCTCTACATTTCTGACAGACTTTAAATTATGTTTTTCCTAACTATTTTGAATTACACTGTTTTCTTATAGTAAGGGCCATTCTTGCAGAGCATGTAATTTATATAAAATCTGTTCTGATGTGTAGAGCTTTTAAAAACATGTGGAATAATGAAAAAGGGAGATCTTGCTTTCAATCAATACAATTCCATCATTCAGCCTGAGATTTTGCGAAGAACTTTTATCACATCATTTGAAAAGCACTGTGTGAAGCTGGGCTAGTGTTCCAAAATGTTTTGTGTGTTTCATGCTGAAAGCCAATTGTGAATGGCTTTTGAACTATTTATTTGTGAAATTGTAGCACCCAGAAGGGGAAAACCCCAGCACACCCATTGTTATTTCATTCTTCCTAATGGAAACTAGTAAGTGAACAGGAATTGAGAGCATAGAAATGTCCAAGCATACCAACCCAAAAAATCAAGGTAAATACACAAGCCTGACATTGTATTTCCTCTCTTTGGTTGGTGACAACACAGGCTGAATTTTACATGGTGGGGAGTGAAAACAAGGTAGGTGTGTGTAGGAGTGACTGTAAAAGTGCCACTGCCAGAAGTGTTCATCGGGTTAGCAGTGTGGGAACAGTACAAATTAATTGCAGCCTGGCCCTGGTTGCTGTTAATATAAGTCACATAGACAGCTCTGATGTGAATTTCTAGGACTCTGATAGAGTGCCACACTCAGATAACAGCTTTCCAAACACATGGAGTGCAACAAACAACATTTGCTGCTTTCTGAAGGCCATTCACTAAATATCCTACAGAATCTAACTTCTCACCCATTTTTTCCCCATCATGGTTCTATTATTTTTTTCCACATTATCATGTGGAAAACTACCTTGGTCTAGGTGATCCTGCTGTGTCAGGGGGATTGGACTAGATGATCTTTTGAGGTCCCTTCCAATCCCTAGTGATTCTATGATTCTATGATTTACTTCTTCCATGTGTGGGCAATATGTTTCATGACAGGCTCTTCTCAATGTCATCTCTGCTGTTGTAGGGGGATTGGACTAGATGATTGTTCAAGGTCCCTTCAAATCCCTAATGATTCTATGATTCTATGATTCTATGATTCTATGATTCTATGAGTCCACTCACAAAGTCATTGAATCATACAGTGATGTGAGTTGGAAGTGACCTTTAATACCATCCTGTCCTGTTCCTCCTGCCATAGGCAGCGATACCTGATTGGGTTGCTCAAAGTCCCGTACAACTTGGCTTTATCTATCATCAACCTTAAATGTGATCCTGCTGTTGCAGGGGGATTGGACTCGATGATTTTTCGAGGTCCTTTCCAATCCCTAATGATTCTATGATTCTATGATAAATGTTTCAGCTGAAGATACAGACGAAGATGCTGCTTACTCAGATGACACATCACTTGCTCTGAAGCGGTCCTGCATTGTCAGAGTCCCTCTATTTTCACAGTATCACAGTATTACCAAGGTCAGAAGAGACCTCATAGATCATCAAGTCCAACCTGTCACCACAGAGCTCAAAGCTAGACCATGGCACCAAGTGCCACGTCCAATCCTGCCTTGAACAGCTCCAGAGTTGGCGACTCCACCACCTCCCTGGCAGGCCATTCCAGTGGCCAATGACTCTCTCGGTGAAGAATTTTCTCCTCACCTCAAGCCTAAATTTCCCCTGGCGCAGCTTGAGGCTGTGTCCTCTTGTTCTGGCTGCCTGAGAGAAGAGAGCAACCTCCTCCTGGCCACAACCACCCCTCAGGTAGTTGTAGACAGCAAGTAGCTGTCAAGTAGCCTGAAAACAGCCCTTCATATCGATTTTCTGTACTCATATCAGGGCTGATAGTTTTTCTTAAACTTTTCTAAGGAGAAAACATTTTTGGTTTGGTTGTTTATTCATTGGTTTTATCCTCAGTGGTGTAAGAATTATTTCCTTTCCATGGTTTAGTTGTGACTTTTTGTGGTATTTTAGGTTGCTATTTAAAGTATCTTTATACAGCAATAACACGTACATTAAATTGTCTGATTCAGAAAAAGGAATTTAAAAATAGGTTGTAAGGATTAGTTCTGAACTAACAGAACAAAGATAAAGAGCATGGCAACTGTGTGGCTGCTGGATTTCTCTAATAAGGAGTGGGGTAGTCAGATGTGGCACGCTGGTACAATCAATCATTTACACTATTTATTATAATTAAAATTGTAGAAATTATGTGGATAGTAATCAGTTTTCATTATAGTTCTTTGCACATTGCAGTGCTATAATTAGATTGTGGCATCTGTCACTGCTGATTAATTTGTAGACAGTTCTATCTTCACAATAAGACTTACTGAGTACCAAGGCAAAATTTTAGTTATCTCAAGATACTAAATAAAAAGTGGTGGCGGTCTGGGGCCGTTAGCTTTGTGATCACTTTGTGATTTTGGAATCAAGAGTACCCCAGCAGGATCTGTGCCATTCTCTGTGAATAGCACTGGGTGGAATGAACATGAACAGTTAATTTTGGGCTTAGAAAATAGCAGCCATTTCTTTAGGAGAGCCCTTTGCTGCTCAGCAGTCCATGAAAATCCAGCTTTATGGTAGGAAGAGAAGAGCTTTATGAAACCAGGCTGTGAAAGATAACAGTCTCATCTAAACTGAGACAGAGTTAAACATCTCTGGTGCTCCTGCTGTGGTCTGTAGAAGCTTCATATTGGCCTCAATTGCACTAGGACTTTTTTCTGCTCATATTTGATATTTTGGCGGTTGTCTCGAAAAGCTTTCTGACATTAGTAAATTAAATCTGTCGTGCCTTTGATCTGTTCACCCAGCTACTAGGATATCAGAATGTTGAGCTTGCTTGACTTTTTCAGCTGCAGGTAATACATCTCATCTGCAGAAAGCCAGATGCATCGGATCAACAGCCTGAGTTTGGTCTGTTGAGCTCCTGTGTTGCTTCTCTTGTAGAATCATTAGGCTGAGCTGTACTGCAGGTTTTCCTGGGGTCAGCAGCAAAGGCAGTTTGTGAAGTGGTTTCTCCTACTCCTTGTTCTTGCCTTTCCACAAGCTTTCACCATCTCCATGGATGTGCTGGCAGATGTCTGTCCTCAATGAAATCTGACCAAGCGGGCTGATCTAAGCCAAAAAAGATAACTTTTGAAAAGAAGAAAGAGACAGCAACAGGAGCAGAAATGGGGATGAGATCACAGAATTATTTGTATTGGGAGGGACCTCTAGACATCATCTAGCCAAACCCCTTGCAGGATTGCTTAGAGCCCATTGCACAGGGCTACAGCCAGGGCTGTTTGAATGTCTCCAGAGAAGGAGACAGGCCCTATAAGCAGTCTGTCCAAGGGCTGTGTCACCCACACAGTAGACAATTACTTCGTTATCTCTAAATGAAACTTCCTGTGTTCCAGCTCCTGCCCCTTATCTTGACCCTCAACACAACTGCAAACTGTTTGGCTCCACCCTCCCCAGACCTACCCTTCAGGTATTTACAGACATGGAGAAGGTCTCTGCTGAGTCTCCTCCAGGCTAAGTGCTCCCACGTCACTTAGCCTTTCCTGTAAGAGATGTGCCAAGCCCGTGATCATCTTTGTTATCCTCTGCTAGACTCTGAGATCAAGGATGATGCTAACTTTTTGATCTGTTTCTCTGCAGGATTAATGTGTTGTGAGAGTGTGGCCCCAGTCAAGTCTGCTGCATAATAAATCACAGAGAAGTCAGGTAGGCACAGCCATCAAACCTGGACATACCATGCGTGTGCCTTATCAGGGCCAGGCACTGACCCTCACCACAGCTTCTAGGATGTTAACTTCATGATGAAGGAGATATTTGGACTAATTTTGCCATTGTTTTTTTAACCCACTAATTTTCAATTGCCAATAATCTTCTTCCTGTATGGAAAAAAAAATTATAAAACCTGGTGTCTTCTCGGTAGGAAGCAGGAGCTAAATAATGGGTGTTCCTATATATTAACTCACATCTCTTTTACCTAATTAATTCACTCCACTTTACATGTTAAGGAAATTGAGGTTAAGTTCTTTATGCAACAGAAACACTAATTTTTCTGAATAGCATATTCACAGCAGTTTATAATGCTTCAGGGAAATAGAAATGAAGAGGCAATTGCAGTGGGACGTGTTAGTCTCATACGATTTTCTTTTCCCTGTGTATCATAGTCATAGAACCATAGGATCATTAGGGATTGGAAGGGACCTCGAAAGATCATCCAGTCCAATCCCCCTGACACAGCAGCATCACCTAGAACAAGTCACAGAGGAACACATCCAGGTGGGTCTTAAACATCTCCAGTGAAGGAGACTCCACAACCTCCCCGGGCAGCCTGTTGCAGTGCCCTGTCACCCTCACTGGGAAAAAGTTCCTTCTCAGGTTGATGTTGGATGGAACATCCTATGTTCCAGCTGACACCCGTTGCCCCTTGTCACCTGATGACATTGAGAAGAGCCTGGCTTCATCCTCCTGACACCCATACCTCACATATTTATAGACATGAATGAGGTCACCCCTCAGGCTACTCTTCTCCAAGCTCAAGAGAACCAGCTCCCTCAGCCTTTCCCCATAAAGGAGGCGTCCCATTTCCTTCATCATCTTTGTTGCTCTGTGCTGGACACCCTCCAGCAGCTCCACATCCTTCTTGAACAGAGGGGCCCAGGACTGGGCACAATCCATTTGCTTGTGACAGACATCTAAACCACTGTCCAAACCCAATATTAATTCTTTCTGAATATTTCTGAGAGTCTTGCTGGGAGTGAAATTCATGTTTTCTTTCCTATTTTTTCAGACAAGGGAACTTCTGAAAAGGTGAATTACGGTCACTTGGATGAATGAAGTTACAGCAGTGAGCTCCAGACCCGGTAAGCCAATGCCAATGTATTTATTAAAGTAACACTGAAGGGGGGACAGTGGTTATGAAGGCTTTTGAAAGAATGGTTTTGGCTCGAGAAGCCAGTGGGGAAAATACTCCTGCTTGAGTTGGCTCCTTGCTTGTGTTGAGTGTTGTTTCCTTTCTCTGGAGCTGGGAGAACAGCCACTTCTGCTGAGAAACTGCAGAATGAGGACATCTTTGGAAAGCTGATACGTACTGTAGGATGGGAACATAATTCTCCTCTTCTGCAGTGCTAATAAAAGCTGCCAGTGCTATTTAGAAGATAATAACTTCCAACACCTTGCAAATAACACCGATGAGAATGTCAAACATAATAAAACTAGAGTACACAAGACAAGCAGGATCAAGAACTATTTTTACAAATTCAATTACTTGGTAATAGCACATGGAAAAAATAAGCTCTCGTTATGTTCGAACCTGTGCTAATAATAAATCAAACATTAGATGAAAATATAGCTGGTTGTATTAATAATGTTAGGACATCATGTAATGTCCTGCGTTGGCACCGAATGCCTTAATGGGATGTGGTCCTATAAACAACACAAGCACACAGCAGCCCACTGTTGAAAGAAAAGGGAAGACGTAGGCTGTCAGGATTTCTGAGCAAGGAGAATCTCACCCACAGCGCTTCATTAACACTGTGATTTAATGTGTTACACTAAAGCTTCCTTGTTTGCATGTGCAATGAGTTGCTTATCCGATTTTTGGATGAGATAAATCTCATGCAATCATTTTTTCTGTACATTTGCAGCCTCCCAAAATTGTAAGTCAAAAGATTTCTATTTTCTAATTACAAACGAGAGCTAAGGCACGTTAAGCAGAGAGAATGCATTTAGCAAGAAGCTGAGGTGAGCTGCATATTGATGTAACTGACTAGCACATGGATGCCCCCTCCCTGAAAGTGTTCTAAGCCAGGCTGGAGGGTTTTGAGCAACCTGGTCTAGCGGAGGGTGCCCCTGCCCATGGCAGGTAGGATATAACTAGATGACTTGGTCTGGGTGATCCTGCTGTTGCAGGGGGATTGGACTAGATGATCTGTTGAGGCCCTTTCCAATCTTTAATGATTCTATGATCTTAAAGGTTCCATCCAATCCAAACCATTCTGTGAATATACATTGCAGGTACTGTAATCACACTGACCTGTGACAAGCAGCTTTGGGGTCCCCAGCACAGGAAGAGAAATGGCCCTGTTGAGCACCTCTCCTATAAAGACAGGATGAGGGAGATGTGTAGGCTCCAGAGAGACCTTAATATTGCTTTTCAGTTTCTAAAGGAGGCTTATAAGAAATAGGGTTTTTTTCTAGAGCCTGTAGTGATATGACAAGGAGTGACGGTTTTAAAATGGAAGAGTAGGTGTAGCCTGGATGTACAGAAAACCCTTTTTAAGATGAAGGTGATGAGACACTGAACAGGTTGCCCAGAGCAGCAGTGGGTGACCCATCCCTGGAAGTGTTCGCAGTCAGGTTGGACAGGATTTTGAGCAACCTGATGTAGTGGAAGCTGTCCCTACCCATGGTAGAGGGTTGGACTAGATGGTCTACCTAAAGAATTCGATGAATATATTGTGTTATACGGATTGTTCAGGGTTGCTTTTTCATTTTGAAAAATCAAGAAGCCATTAGCAGAAAGGTGCCTCATTTTTATCTTGGTGGTTTTGTACTTGCTACAACACACAATAATAAAAATAAATGCCTGCGTTGTTGTTATGATGAATTAAAGTGAAGAGTAGACAATCAGGCAGATATGATGTCTTGCTTCAAAGAGGAAAGTTCTGTGTTCTGAAAGTGGTTATTTTGCTTCAGGAAGCCAAACAGGAATTAGGGGTTTCTGTGTCCCAGGAATTCAATGTTGCAGTCCTACAAACAGCAAAATGCATAGTTACGCAACAGTGTCAAGACAATTGGCTAAACATTCAACCTGTCCACACTCTAGAACTTCTTTGTAAATTAGACTAGTTTTGGTGGTCATAGCATAGGGAATTTTCCATGTGTACCTAGATTAAAAATATATTAGAACAGCTGTGAACTCCCAGGCATGTGCAGGCTAAACTGATTGCTGGTATAAATCCTGTAGCTGGCCACGTGTGAGCACTCTTAAAAATGGAGAGAGCTGGCGTAGTTTGCTTGGAAGAGTGGCTTCTGCAAAGCAGTGCATTCCTTCAAGGATTCGCTTTAAATTGATTTTCACCTCTTGGGCACTGGAAGAAACAGCAGGAAGCCTCAAGCGCCTTTTTGTTCTTCCAAAGAGTCAAGATTTCTTTATTCTGATTTTTAGAAAGGTTAAAGGAAGAGTATGATGTCACGAAACATACCTACAGTAGAAATGGATGCCAGAGTAGAGTGACTAATTTTAACTTCAGGAAAACTATCCCTTCACTGCTGCTTCCACAGTCAAATACACTCCATGTTTATTTGACTTGCTCAGTGGGAGAGTCTTCTTTTTGGTTTCTCTTCTCCTTGGTCCCTGAGGATAAAAACGGTTGGAGATGTAATCCTGAATTTGTCTTTTCTAGTTATTCAGAGATAACAAATGTTTTCCGTGCGTTATCAGTGTATTTCATAGAAGCCTTTGCCTTTGGTAGCTCGAACTGGTGATGAATTAATTGTACCTCTGCTCGCTTTTTAAAATTTGTGTCCTCTCACATCCTTTGCGTAAGAAATGATCTATGAAACAGAAGTGATATGAAAATTATTGCTACTATATGGCTACAGTTTGGGTGGAAAAAACTCAACCTTTATGTTTTTAGGCCATAGATCAGATTATTCCTTGATTTGCAGACTCATGGGCTTCCAAGGAGGGCTATAAATCTTGCTAGCTTTACATCTGATTCTCTTGCAAAGATTCAAGACATGTACTAGCTGTGCTGACACAGCTGAACTAGGTGCAGTCATTGTCCCCCTCACCATGTTAGCTCTCACTATGTTAATTTTATTTTTATTTGTAGAGGGTTAATAAAATCATAGAATCAATGAATCATTAGGGATTGGAAGGGGCCTCAAAACATCATCTAGTCCAATCCCCCGGCCACAGCAGGATCACCTAGACCAGGTCACACAGGAACACATCCAGGTGGGTTCTTTGTTTCTGTCTCAACCTT